>VXAV01007875.1:126764-141053 GCA_013399715.1 Alectura lathami
ATTTTCAGCTATTTTGCTTTTGATGAACAAGGTATGTTTTTCATGTGCTGCTTACTTTCAGCATCTTTTTTTAATATTAATTAATTTTTAATATTAATTTTAATATTTTTAATATTAGCACCATTGAAAATAAAGAAATTCATTGCAAAAAGCCAGAGCAGAATGGTAGCAATGAACATCTAGTTTCATAAGTCCAGGGTGAGAATTGCTTTCCAAAGCTGATGTAAAATTTAATTAAGTTCTTTATTGCTAAAATGTTGTCTTCATTTTTCTTTTTCCAGGAATTGCTTTATTTGTTTAATATATTAAAAAGATTTCTTCTGTTTCTTTCTGTCTTTCCTGGAAAACTCTCAGGCTTTCAGAAATGCGGAGTAAGCTAAACTCTCACTGTAATTCAGTGGTCCCCTGAATCTTGAAAGCTTTAGTGCTTTCTGGAAAAATGAAGTTTACTATAAAGCCTTGACTGATACACATCTAAGAAGACAAATGTTTCATGTTGTGATAATAGGCAAAAGGTCTGCTAATTTTAGAGTTCAGCCAGGAGATGGGAGATCTCTGGGTTTGGCTTCTCCGTCAGTTCTAGTTTTATTCTGGACTATTATATGAGAAGAGTTTACAATCAAGTTTTCTTTGTTTCATGAGAGGAAAAAAGGCACCATTAGGGTTTGCGTTCCAGCATAGCCTGGCGTATCAGTACCAGATGCAACTTTGGACATTGAATCCCAATTTTAAAAAGTCACCTTCCTTTTGGCACAGCCTATTAGGTGGCTTAACCCACTGCATCTCCGCATGGTATCTGTTGTGGCTGAAAACCAGGGAGCCCAGACCGGTTCTTTTTTCCTTACCAGCAGCACAAGCATCTTATTAAGTACGGAGAATTCCAAGGCAGAGCTGGTAGCTGCCTTTTTAGGTGTTGCAGATCTGGGTATGACATAACTTCTTTTCTGAAATCAAATCTTTTCTTGCTTAAATTCTTAATACATTCGTTGGTATCAGGTAAAAGAATGTTCAGGTGGTTCGTAGTCCTACTATGTAGCATGAAAAATGATCAGATCATGAGGTCATCCTTTCTGTTTTGTTCACTTAAGGAGGCCAGTTCTCTCCAGAAATTCTGGTAGGTGAGCCCCATGAACAAAAAATGTAAGCTAAGAACAGCTCCATGAGACAAAGCTTAGTATGGAAAGGGTTGCGAGAGATGCCAAGTCTGTCAGTAAAGCACATGACTGGTAACCTGAGCCAGCCATGGTTCAAGAATATGTTTCTATTGGAAAATGGCTTTTTTTTCTTTATTATTGAGATATAGTGTGTATGTATAAGGTATAAAGCGTATATATCTGTATATATAAAATCTGTAAGGTAATATATTCACGTACCTTAACTCCCTAGGTCAGACTGTCTCAGTTTTGTGCTTTGAGATGTATTCTGTCTCTGTGTAATGACCGATGTGCACTTACCTTTTGTTCTGTAGTTTGTGCCGTTCCGGGACTACATTGACAGAAGTGGAAACCATGTGCTAAGCATGGCAAGACTTGCTAAAGATGTTCTGGCTGAGATCCCAGACCAGTTTCTGTCCTACATGAGAGTCAGAGGAATAAAGCCATCACCCGCACCACCACCCTATACACCTCCCATTCATGTGTTACAGACTCAGATATGAGTGCTCCGAAGTGCTTAGCCTTTGTCACAAGTCAAGAGTCTCTGGATGCAGCAGTAGCTTTTTGGAGCTAGAAAAATTCTCTTCACATACCAAAATTCTTCATATGGTTGCGTGAGCAACTGAGAAGCTTTTAAATGCTAGGATCAAAATGATGACGTCCTCCGAGTCTTTTTTTTTTTTTTTTGACAGGAAACCCTACTTTTTTGATCTATTTATTGGAGAGGAAAGCACAAGTCAGGATTTCAACTCAGAAGATATGTCCTCTCTGAATACTGTGTGTACATAAACGTATAGGAATGCTATTCCTCTGTATCAATGTTTACATGTTACTATTTTTAAATTTCAGTACTTTTATAACTATTCTTAAGAAGAAAAGTTTGGAATATTGATCCACACATCTTCTAGCTTGCAATAGTTTGTCACAAGATCACAAGAGAAGCAATATCTCTTTGAATGTTTGTCCAGACAAATACAGGTGATAGCTAGGGAAAGGACAGGTCTGCGCATGTTTGCCAGTACCTGAGCTGCTTCCATCAGTGCTCACAAATCGACCCGTTTTTCAGTCTGAGGATAAGCTCCTAACATGTGAGTGGCATAATTGCATACGGCTTCTAGGTCCAAACTTCAAGGGGGAGGTATGTGTATTTTTTCAGAGATTCTCCAATTTCTAAGTTTATCTAAGTTTACAGTTTTTTAAACTAGTTACTGAAGCAAATTAGAAGAGTTACTTGCTATAAGTAATGAAAGAAAATTACCTCAAATCAGAACTTTGAGTATTGTAGTTGACTCACTGAGCTCATTAGATCTTACCATGCATTCCTTAAAGCACTGGAGATTTTGCATCAAAAAAAGTCTTTTGGAGTGATTACAGCAGATGTTTTATAATGGATCATTTTAAACTTAATTTAAAATTATAACTTTTTTGTCTAGATTGCCCATTCAAAGGGATGCTGGCTCTTAATATTTGGGTTTATATTGTCATTTAATCACATTTCCATTCAGGATGCATGAATGATAATGTTAATTAACTGGTTTAAAAATTGCACAACCATGTTGCTTTGTGCACAATTTTGTGTACTGAACTACCCAAAAATTTTATTATATGCCTGTTCATATATAATTATGAAATAATTTTGCATGTACAGTTTTTACAAAATACACGGTTTTGTGTTTGTGTCAGATATATTTTATTTAGAACTAATGGCCTTAAATTTCACAAAACTCCTGAAATGATTGTGAATTGCCTTCAAATACTGTTAAAACTGAACATTTTTAATTTTTTGTGTGTCACAACTGTAACTGTCTTGTAACGTAACTTTTGTTCTTTGCATATAACCTGTTTACTACTTCTGTTTCTTACTACTGTATGTGGTAATGTACAGTATGCAACTAAGGTGCATTTTTTAAGCATGATTTTTTTTTTCCAGAAAATGTATCTTCAATATTACTGGTATATAACTATGTAAATGCAGAATCTTCCATTTTTAGATATATTTAAATTCCTTTAATCTCATGTGAGAAATTCCTTTTACCAGATAATTATTCCGTTAGTTAAAAAAAAAAAAAAAATCAGTGTGTTTTTTTTTTGTAAAAATAAATATTGTCTTATTTTTATTTCAAAACAGTTTTTACATGAATATGGACTTTAATTTTCTCACCAAAATATGTATTTCTTAGTGGAGTGATGTTGCATGAATGAAATTTGATACCTGACAACTACAAATTTTGATGAAAGTGCATCGTAAAGAATAAGTTTAAATCTACTGAGTGGTGGTGGTCTCCTTCTGTCTTCTGCGTTTATTTGTCATACATTGCCAGCATTTTAGAAATAACTGAATTAATTCCATCTTTATGTTCCTGCTTTCTGTTAGACAGACCTTTATGCTGACATTTGTATTAGTTCACAGCAGGCCATGTATTTAGCAGTTTTTCATGCTAAAGCCAAAATTACCAACTTGTGTTACTCAGTTTCCAGTTCTTCCAGCTTTTTGCTTCTTGATCTTTTTTTTTTTTTTTTTTTTTTTTTTTTTTTTTTCTGGTATTTATATTTATCTGGTACTTTATCTAGTATTTATTTCAGACAGAGTTAGACAAAAGAATTAAGAGTAAGTTTATTAGCTCTCATTTAATCAGCACCTTTTATTAATGCCAAGATTGGTCTCAAACCAAATCTACAAGTTAGGGAACTTCTAAAAATAGGTAGTATGTAATACATTTAATTAATAATTAATGCTGTGAAGTACATTAACAATAATTGATCAGAAATATTTTTCCTATCCATCCCATGTACCAGGCTATTCCATTCTACACCGCTGTTTTTCATTCTCTTTGATTTTGGAGTGTAAATCTAACGTAGTCCGTGGGAAGAATAAGGTGTAATCAGGGCATGGTGTGTGGTAGTGGGAAAAGGAGACTTCCCAGACCAGTGACATCGGCTGTGTGTCTGACACCTGAGTCCTGAAGTGTGTTGGCTCACAGGGTGACCTCGGGCATGCCAGCAGTAGAGTTGAGAGCTAGCAGCCATAACTTTAATTTCTCTGAAATATCAGAGTTGTGCCCAGCTCTGCAGCTGGCCCTAACCGAGGACCACGCTGTCAGACATGGAGCATCGAGGCTCTGTGCAGAGGTGAGGTGTGTTGCCCACGTTGGGCTGTAAATTTTGCCATGCTTTTTCACCATGTTGTGTACCGTGTGTTTCATAATTAACAGTCCTCGTATTCTATATTTAAAAATGTGGCTATTGAAGACCTGGAAAAATGCACATACACCTCTGTCACAAAGGCTGAAACAGGACAGTGTAGAGCATGCAGGAGGCTGGTGTTGATGAAGCGTACGTGCTGCGCCAGCTGGGAAGATGAGTGAGACTGAAGAGAAACGAGTGAGAGAGGAACTCTGAATGTTAGACCGGAGGGTATGTATGGGAACTACAAAAACAGGAAAATGCTGTCACATGACGTTACAAGCATGCTACGGACGCTTGGTAACACTGTGACTAAAGAGTAGCAGAGAGTATTTCTATCTAAGAAAGGTAAAATATCACCCCTTAGGTGACAAAGTGAGTTCCCCTGAAAGGGAAGCTCCTTGAGGAAAGCGCGCTCCGTTGGTATCCATCTCTGAAGAAATGTTTTCCTTGAAATCAATGCAGGAATGCTGTGGCAGGGTGCAAGCTATCCCAGTGCTCTACAAATCAGGGAGGACAGTCTCGTGGACTGTTAGATTTGATTCAGACTATTGTGGAATTATTTGCTAATCTGGAAGGAGAAATTAGTTTGGTCTTAGTTACAGCAATAGCATTTTGCAGTCATAGGGAGAGGTGGCAGCCTATGCAATAGAATCTACGTGGGCTCAGCTTACTTTGATACACAAAACGGTTTGTTAAGTGGGGTCCCCAGGGAAATATTTGAAAGAGAAAAAGAACTCAGGAGGACAAGTATTCTCTGAAATGATACGCTTTTGAAAAGCTGGAAATTCTCAGCTAAATAGGGTCAGATGAAATTCCCTCCAGAATACTTCAAAGAATGGCTGAAGCAATCAGAATGATAAATGATTATCGTCTTGGAGAACTAATAAGAGGACACAGAGTGACGAATTATGCCAGTGCAGCGGGAAACCAGGGAGCAGAGTCAGAGGCTGTTATGACTGTATCAGAAGTTATTTAAATAGAAATGTCAAAAAGAATAGGAAAGGAGAGTATGTTGCTATGGATAAATGTAAAAGATATGCACAGCCAAGTGTGAAAAAAACAGGACAGCACGGCACAAAATAGCTGCATAAAGGCTGGTAAATCCCACACTAGAAAGGGAAGGAAAGTCGGACCCTTATTTAACAAATATGATGAGCAAATAGTAAATCTAGGGGAAACTGAAATGCTCGATGTCTTTTTCCTTCAGTCTTCATAGAAAAGGGATTATAAATAAATGGTCAATTCAAAAATAAATAATAACAATGATTATCTAAACCTAGATTTACAGCTACCAATAAATATGTGTTAAAAATGCCTGCTTTTGAAATAATCTTTTTTGAAGAGCAATATAATGAGCTTCAGGATAAAGGAGAGAAACAGCTGCCGTGCAAATTTATTAAAGCTTTAACGTGACATTTTAAAGGCAAAGCAGGAGATAACAGCCTCATTTGAAGTGTTATGGAATCCCAAATTGGTTAGACTGTGTTCAGAAGATGCTAGCAGTCTTTCATCGTCAAACAGGAGAAATCTATTGCTTGATGTTCCGCAGGGACCTAGGGAGCTGTCTTGCTTTTGGTACTGTTTGGTCATTGCCATTGATGCTGCAATATATAAAAGGTTTTTATTAAATTAGTGGGTTGTATTAACTGGAGATAGTTAATACACTTTCAAATATGGGTTTAAAACATAAAATAATTTTTATGAATTAGAAAAAAAAAAAGTAAGGGTAGCAAATTCAATGAGTGCAGATAGGTAAGAGTACATAAGTAAAAACCTACTGCCCTGTTGTAGTACTTTCTGGCTATGGAACTATTCTCAAAAAAAAAAAAAAAAAAAAAAAAAAAAACTGAGGTTTGTCCTGGTTTCAGCTGGGATAGAGTTAATAAAATAGTGTCTGGTATGGTGCTATGCTTTGGATTTAGGATTAAAATGATGTTGACGACACACCGATGTTTCAGTTGTTGCTAAGCAGTGCTTACACTGAGCCGAGGACGCTTCAGCTTCTCACACTGCCCTGCCAGCGAGGAGCGGGGGGGCACAGGGAGCTGGGAGGGGACAGAACCAGGACAGCTGACCCAAACTGGCCGAAGGCATACTCCATGCCATATGGTGTTCCGCTCAACCATGAAACTGGGGGGATTGGCCAGGGGGCGGGAGGGGAGGAGCCATTGCTCGGGGGCTGGCTGCCATGGGTCAGTGGGTGGTCAGCAGTTGCACTGTGCATCACTTGGGTTTTTTAATTCATGTTTTGTTTTTCTTTTTCCCCTTCTTATTAAACTGCCCTTATCTCAACCCGTGAGTTCCTGCACTTCTACCTTTCTTCAGTTTTCTCCCCCATCCCACTGGGGGGAGTGAGCAGACAGCTGTGAGGTGCTGAGCTGCTGCCAGCTTAAACCGCAATGGGTTACAGCAGATTGCAGAAAAGACACTGGGCAGGATGGTGGGGACGTTTTGAATACAGGCCACCTGAAACAATCCTTTCTCTGCTCCCAAAACAATCAGGTCCTGGGTGGTGTACCAGCTCCGGTTAGGAGACTGCAAATAAGATGTGAGTGGGATTGAAAAAGTCAGAGAGGACAGAGCACGCTATGAAATGTCAGCAAAGGGGTTGGTCTCCCTGCCAGAGGCTGGCCCTAATCCTTTTAAGATCATGGTGAACTTCCACAGCAAGTGTGAGATGGAAACGTGCCCCGCTGGTGTGGGAGAGCAGATGGATGAAAGGATGGCAGAAGTATTTTTGGGAAGGACTGACCATGACCATTAGGTTGTTGCTTCGTACTGCTCGCTTTTTTCACATGCTCATGCTTTCTTTATGGTGGTAGTACAAATTCTCTCCCATCTCTCCATGGCAGGTTATTGTTTCTTTGCCACTAACTTGATGTGGCATGATTTCAGGTTTTACTTCAAGCCAGCATTTTGCATTGACGGTCGTTGCTATTAGAGAGCGTGTCACCTTAGCTGACTGTGGATGACTGCTATTTTCAGGTTGGCCTTCTAAGCAAAGGACATACAGTACTGCATTTTTGAGCATGTGCTTAATGCCAAACACCAGGTGATATTAAGTCATCACTGGGGTTCTTATTTGATGAATTTATTGTGCAAATAAATAAATGTAATTGAGCCAAGTGAGCATTCTTATCAATATCCCGTGCCAAAGAAGGCATATGAGTGCTGCGAAACATCTGCCCCGTGCATGTGCCACGTGGTGCTACTGCCACATACTGCACAGCTGTCACAACAGCCTTCTGGAGCCACAGCTGGCTGTGGCCGTGCACTGAGTGATTTCATTGCTTCTGTACTGGTCTGTTCCCCAAGGAGCAAAAATCCCAGCAAGCCTCAAGAAGAACATGGTCATGATAACAGGGTGGGCATGTACATTCCCTTGGCACAGGCTATGGTTCAATTTTCTTTGGGCTGATCCTGAAATCAGAGCAATTGGCTGCATGTGCAAAGTGATTAGCAGTGAAGGCTGTGCCTTCAGCTGAGTGGGCCATCAGGATGCAATCATCAGGGAGAGGGAAGGCACCAGGAAGCAAATTGGCAGCTTTCCATGAGCACAGAAGTGCTGCAGGCTGGGGAATTTCTCTGTGGAGAGGAATGGAGTAAATAATCCCCTCACTATGTCATTAAGTACTTCCACTGGCAAAAAGCCCCCAGAAGTACAGAAGTGAGCAAGCAGCCTTGACTGATTGCTTTCAGTGAGCAGGAGGGAATGGAAAATACCAATAGGTTGTCAAACCTGGAGGAAAGAAGGGGAGGTCTGCAGGAGGCTCTCACACCCATTGCTGGTAAATATTGTCATTAATGATATTAACAGAGGATTAGAGGCTACATTTATAAAACCAATGAATGTCAACTTACTGGGTCTGCAGGCTGGGAAGCCTGATTAGAATTAAAGAATGTTTTTGATAAGTGGATGGGTAGGTCAGGAATCAGTGAGATAAAGTGCTGTGAAAAAAATGGAAAGTAGTGAATGCAGAAGGGAAATAAATAAGCACAAATGGAATGAAAATGAAAAATACCTGGGGTAAACAGCAGGTCTAGAGTTAATAATCTGCAGATTACAGTTGCACTCCAAACAGAATATGAATCAAATTGTGATACTGTTACATAAAAAGCGAAGAACACCCTAGAAGATGTTGGGGTGGAAGTTTGTGAGAGAAAGGAGGAGGTTATTGCTCTGCACCAAGCAGTGCTGAGCCTTAGCCTGGAGCCGTCTGGACCACATAATTTTGTAAGAGTCTAGAAGAGAACAAGAACAGATGGTGCTCAGCCATTGAGGAAGAAACTTAAAGCACTTTGTTACATTTCATATGCAAAAGACCAGAGGGACCACGGTAACTGTGTGTGCGTGTCAGTGATGACAGGTGAAGCTATCATCTTTGGCAGCAAGGAAGGCTTATATAAGATGATAGACAAAACTTCCTAACAAACTGGAGGGCACCTTCTAGTGTATTTCGGGGAAACTGCGTAATCTGTGTCTTAGAAATTGTTCAGAACAGATTGGGCAGTCGCTAGGGTTGGTCTCCCTGTGAGCAGGGATATAGTGCACTAAATAGTTAAACATCCTGCTGAAGTCCTGTTTGTCAGACCTATAGTGCAGGCAGCCTAATCTAGGGAGAGTAAAGAACAACGCATTTGGAGGGGAAGCAGAGGACTGGAGTAGGAGGTATGGAATGCGCACAGGGCTACTGATGACTTCCTTTGCTGGATCAGTCTTTTCAGCTGGAAAGGAGCAAGGGGAGATAACATGAGCTAACACAAAATACTTGGGCACCCAGAGGGGTGTGGGCATGGAAAAGGGCAGATGGGACCTTGGAGTGGCTCAGGCAGGGCTGCTTGGGTAGGTGGCAGGAAGGCACCAGGAGAGATACCGAGGGCTCTGGTGAGATTTTATCTGAAACGTGCATGCTTGTACGTGGATCAAGTTGCCTGTTGCCAGAGAGATGAGTTCAAAGGGGCTGGTGAGGATGTTCCCGTCTGATGGACAGGTGAGACTGCCAGGCCCCTGCGTGTGGCCAAGGCTGAGAGGAGGGCAAAGTTCTTCTCCTGATGACGGTGAGTACCGAGGGAGGAGCGAGATGTGCTGGGTGAGCTGGTACCGAAGCACAGCGGGGCGGAAGGCTCTTTGTGCAGATTCAGGGTTTCTGAGCAGAACTGCAACGAGATGCTGCAACAGCAGTCACTCTGCTCATTTTAGTGAGAAAATTAAAGAGTTTAAGAAGGAGCCAATGTCACGTTACTGCCTGCAACATCTAGGTGTTGAATTCCCCAATGTTCCAGGCAGAGCTGTCTCCAGGTGGCAGGGAGATATGGAGGGAGGCAACCTGCCTCTCCTCCCTAACACAGGAATCAGCAGTTTTGGTCTGGTGAGCTGGTTTCTACTTCCCATCCCACATTCCTCCTGGCTCCCAGAGGCCTCGAGGCGTGTGGGGAGCACAGCCATGGCTCCGCTCCACACCTCGGATGGGCCTTCTCCTCCCACAAGGGGGTCTCCAGCTGGGGGAAGGGGAGGCAGCGAGGGACCCTCCAGAGCTCCCCACTCGGGTCTCGCAGCCCCTTCCCCTGCCCTGGGACCTTCTGCTTCTCAAAGAAGAGCAGAGAGCTCATGAATGAGCTCGAAGGAGTGGAGTGAGGCCTCCAGCACAACGCTGGCTGCTCCAGAGACCCAGGTCAAAAGTGTCACAGACCAGGTGCCACAGTTTCTGCCTACTACAGCTCTTAATGTCAGCGGCCCTCATTTCCCACTGATAAATAGGTACAGTCAATCTTACTGATGTGCTCAGCCAGCTATGGTTACCTGTCATTTTATCAGAGAACACTGCACATGCTACAGTGACTGATGCGTGACAGCTTGGGAGCTGGAACTTACAGTTAAAGCACGTAGGCTGGTGGGGGGAAAAAAAAAAAAAAAAAAAAAAAAAACCAGAAATATTTCCTGCATTTCTTTCACAAGGAGGGACATAGGAGATGGTGTTAGATCCTCAGGATTCATAACACCAGCTGATACTGAAACATCATTCCTTCAGTACCGGTAACTGGTGTTTTCCTCACATCTCTAATTCACTCACTCATAATAGAGGATTATGTCTCTCGATAAAAGAATTGAAGCAGCTTTTAAAAGATATGGAATAGAATTATAGTTGGACTAACATTACCAGATGCCCTTAAACTTGTGTTTTCATGTTCAACATGTAAAACTTCGGAGATAAGTGCCTTCTTGGTGTGGAGGGAAAATTATTTTATGATGCAAGTGACGGGTTAATAATGCTCTCCCCCACTGACCTCCTTTAGAGCTCCTCTGGTTGGAGTTGCAGATGTCCTTTTGTTGCAGCCATGACGAGTGTTTGACAAAAGAAACCCCACTGGCTTTAAAACTGATTCATCCTCATTTTCTGCTCTCTAGACTTTTTCAAAATCTGTCACATTTCTGTAAGTTACATCTATACAAGTCTGCTCTGCAATTTCACTTTGGTAGCCCTTCAAAAAGCTTAGAATAAAATTCAAATTTTTAGCGTTTTACTCAGTAGTATTCATGCTATTGAGAAATTACACCTGCTAAGGAAATTAGCTGTTTACCCCTCACTAAATTCCCTTCAGCATAAGAATAGGTGTTGCAGCAGATAAAGCCTTAAAAAAAAATAAAAACCCACAAGTGAATTGCAGACAGACTGCAATTGCTTCTGAAGTTATTTTCTTCGTCTTGCTAAGCCTCTTGGAGGAATACAAATGGGAAGAAGGCCATTGTGAGTGAGGAAAACCAGTGAATCGCAGCATTTCATTACCTGAGAGAGGCTGTCAGCAGCATTGCAACATTTCCCACTGCCCTGGAAGAATTAGCAAGAAAAGAGAGACATGTTTTCCACACACCCACACTATTAGCAAAGTTCCTTCTGGTACTGCTAGATATTTAACAGTACAGCGGTATTTTAAATGCTCGCTGATGCACGCGCTGTGTTGTTATCAATAGATGTGTCTATTACTTGTCGTTCCAAGGAAATATCAGGCTTCCAAAAACTCTTTTTAACAAAGGCAAAACAAGCTGAAATGGTGCTATATTTTAAACCTGTTGGACTGAAATAGGAACCAAGAGATATTCAAAGCATTGCTGAGCTTGGTGGGCAGATGCTGCATTCCTCCATTCCCTCCCCAGCTCATTTCAGAGCCAAGCTCCTGCCCCCAGCTGACTCTGTGTTGGCGTTCACCCCCAGCTGGGGCCAAGTGCCCGTTTGGAGCCACAAATGCCATTTTCCCTCATTTCACACCTTGTTGTGTCGAGAGCAGCATTTCCCTCGCAGTAAATGTGCCCAGCATCCTGCTTTGGGAAGGGAGGTCAGCACTCAGATCTGGGGATATTCATGTGAGTATGACAGCAAACAAGGTTAAAGCTAACTATTCAGGGTTATTTCCTTGTGAAAAATGCCACCCTGAAGTAGCAGGAACATCAGCGAATCAAGAAAGGTTTTGGGAAGCAAGTGACAAATACCCTCTATGACAAGTGCACGTGTGCTATCACTAAACGTGATGCTCACAGCTTTCTTTTTTATTGGAGTTGGGAGCTAACTGAGAATGATTGGCTGTGATTAGCTGAGAATGAGGTGTTCATCTGCGTTTATGAAGGGAGAAGCTGGAGCAAGAGGAAAAGCATGACTCCTGTTGCATCCAAGACACAAGAGAGGGCACCCTGCAGCCCCAGCATTGCTGCGGCAGCGATGGGGAGCACGGCAATGAGCTCAGTATTTCCTTGTGGCGGTGCAGGAAGGGAAGGTTCAGTGGGAATGGAGATGAGCAAGTGCTCAGGGTGTGGCAGGTGCCCTAACTACATCTGGCAGGGTGACAAGGGTGGAAACAGCAGCTGGAGAAGGTGCTGAAGAAAACAGAGCAGAATAAAGGCTTTGTTATATATATNACCTCCCCTTACCAGGGCACCTCAGTGTGGGAGAGGATGCTGCTTCTTTCATCTGTACATGCTGATAGGTCTAAGCGAGGCTCTGCTGTGTTCCAAAACTTGCTCTGAGGTTCCCCAGTCCCTCACCAAAGTGACAAAACAGGTTTTTAAGAGATGGCTGTGAGGCTGCTGGGGCGGTGTGCTGGGATGAGCATGAGCTGTACCAGGGAGCCTCATGCAGCACCCAAGCAGGTGGCAGATGCTGGGCTGCTGCTGGATCTACGCTGGTAACACCAACAGCCACCTGCAGAGAGCAGGTCAGGCATGAGGGTGTCATGGTCAGTGGTTCTTTGTTGTTACATCATCTACAGAAATAGAAATTACTACTGGGGAAAGGAAAGGGAAGGCAGAGGAAAAAGGTACTGGACTGCAGCTTACACAGAAACATTTCTGAGGAAGCTTTAAATGCGAGAGCATTATGGGGAATGTGACACCAGCTGAATGCAAAATGAATGTTGATTCTGGAGGAAAAGGAAGAGTTGTTGCTGGGCCCTGCTCCACCACCGGTGCTGTATTTGCAAAAGAGCTAAGTAAGAGCGCAGTGGTCAGTGCAGTGCAGACTGCATTTTCTGTTTTGCAGTGAGAGCTGCAGGTAAACCCACCTGTAAAACAGGAAAGCAGCACACCCAGCCCTATGCTCACGGTGTATGGGCAACAGTTCCAAGCCTGCATGCAGCACTGCGTGATGCTGGGCATTTGGGACTGAAGATGGCTCTGTGCCCAGCCCCAGCAGTGTGGGATGCTCTGACGCTCAATGCCCGCTGGCCACCTGGCCCCTCAGAGATGTTGCTGTACACGGGACTTCTGTGCCTCGTGAGACAGGCCAAGGACAAACGGGAGGGTTTTATCAGGAGATATGGTTGCCAGAGCTCCATCACACTGCAGTGGCCCTGCCCTCTGCTCCCTTTCATCCTTCTGCTGTGGTTCCCATCCATGGGCCATCCACCTTCTCCCAAAGTGGCCAACACCACGCTGAGGCCATGCAATGGTGGGGAAGTGGCTGAGTCAGCTGCCCCTTGGTGCACTGATGCCTGAGTGCTGTGCTTCATGATGATTTTTGCGTGGAATTGTCTTCTCATAGTGTTTGCTGTGGCTGCCAAATGCCTGTGCCTCTTTCTCTGAAAATTGGCTAGAGACTTTTCACAAGGCCTGGGACATCCACATGGCATCTCCTCTTGCTGAAAGGCTCCATTTTGGGAAAAGTCCTTGTCGAAGTAAAATGTGGTGCAGCGCTTTCTGCAGAAGCAGAGCCACAGTTCTCTGGCTCCAGCACCTCAGTGTCCCCCTGCCCATGGTGAAACCCCAGAAACTTGGAGAAATTGGAGGACCAAAGGCACCCTCGCGCCCCTCAGCTGGTGCTGTGTGTTGGTTCGGTAGCTCTGTCTCTCCTGCTCTGTACGTATATTTTTTTTCAGTGATTGAGTCATAAAGTACAAATTGTGCCTGTCTTATGGACAATCTGTTCTGAGAAGCAGTGGCCTTCCTTACCGGGAGAAGCCAGCTGTACCTGAAGTCAGACCCAGCAGGAGTCTGAATGACATGGCTGCTCAGAGCCTCAAAGGGAAGATCTATTTCTGGGAAAACATCTGTTTCCTCCATTATTTCCACCCAGCAGGGACAGGACAGCTGCTCTGAAGGGTGCGTGGGCTCTGCGGGGAGCCCCCAGCCAGGGGATAGGGTCCTGCACTGGCACTGGATGCAGACAGCCCCGGAGATGGGGAAGTGCAAGGGGCAAGAGGTGGTCTCTGAGCTGTTGATGCCAAAACCCCTCCTGAGGGCAGCCTCCAGCACCTGCAGCCCTGGCACTGCCTCCTGGGAGCCAGCAGCCTGCAGCAGAGCGAATGGACAGGTAGGATGGGATGAGTTGCAGCACTGAGTGAGTCAGGCAGAGATCTATTTCTGATTTATACCTGCAGAGCTGCTGAAAAACTTTGGTTAAACTCATGCAAAACACAAATTTCAGGCTGCCCAGAGAGGCTGTGGGGTCTCCTCCTTGGAGAT
>VXAV01007876.1:21737-33911 GCA_013399715.1 Alectura lathami
GGCTCTGCCGGCGTGCGCCGCTGGGGGCCGGCTGTGGTTTTCTCCAGCACAACTGTTGTCGTTGTTGCCACGCCGTGTGTGGTGCCGCGTCACACGAGCACACTGTCTAATGGCCGCTTCTTGCAGGTAACGTTCCGGACAAGGATCTATCACTGTAACATTAACAGCCAGGGCGTCATCTGCCTGGACATTTTAAAAGACAACTGGAGTCCAGCATTAACCATTTCTAAAGTTCTCCTCTCCATCTGCTCCCTCCTCACAGACTGCAACCCAGGTAAGCAGGCCTCCTGCTGCCTTGTACCCCGCTGCCATCGAAGCACCTCAGCTCCCCAGCCAGCATGGCAGGGAGGGGGCTGGGGGCGGTGGTGGCGATGCACCCCACCTCAGGCTGCTGCACCCCACCCGCACCGCAGGCTGGGCCGCAAGGAAAGCCACGGCTCTCCTCCTGCAGGTGACAGCTCCTTCCCCTCCTCAGCCAGCTCTGGTTTGGGTGAGCATTACAGGTGCCTCGCTGCTCTGCAGAACTGCGGTAACTGGGTAACAGCTGTAAATGACACAGAGGCAGTTCTGAAAAATGCTGGACTAGCCATTTACTTTCCACCTTCTATCTTAAACCAGTGCCCAGCTATGCCGAAGGTGGTCCTCTGTTTCTCTAACTCCATCCATTATCTACATCAGTTAAAGGGAATATGTCTTGGTTTGCAAAGTCAATTTTAGAGGTTATCATTCTATATAAGTCTATGAAAGATGAGAAACACTGGAGTTGACACTACGTTATGTATAATAAAAATGGTTGGTTTGGAAAAATAAAACCTGTCCCTGTGATCTGATCTTTCCTAGAAGCCAAATCTATACTGATACAAGTACACTTAGCAAAAAGTATGTCCCAGGCACTTTTAGAAAACCTAAAAGACATGGATCAGTGGAAGTTTTCAGTAATAGAAAATACAACTGTTGGATTGACTATTGGACTGTTTTTTAAACTCCTTAAAAATTTATTTGCCATTTCCCATTTTATTAAGTAATAGATTGATGTGTTACCATAAATAAACACAAACTGATAAAGATGCAGCCATCAATTCAGTGTATGTAGATTGTTGTGATGTACCTTACTTGAGTCCCTTGTATCAAATCCACACTTAACTTGTCTTTCCTTTTCAGCTGACCCCCTGGTTGGAAGCATTGCCACTCAGTATATGACTAACAGAGCAGAGCATGACAGAATGGCCAGGCAATGGACCAAAAGATATGCTACATAAAGTGGATTTTTGTCAGACTTACATTATTTGTCTGTGATGGAAAGAGCTGCTTATGATTTTGAAGGGGTGGGGGGAGGGAGGGTGCTGGTAAAGAGTAGGGTATTTCTATAACAGATTTTATTCAGTCTTTTATTTCCTAAGATTTTGTTGTGTAACTTAAGGTATCTTGCTACAGTAGACAGCTAGAATTGGGAATAGCATATTTTAAGACTGTAATTAGTTCAGCAATATTAGCTCACATATAGTACCGGGAAGAATGTAAACTTCTTAGACTTCTTTGGTTTTCAGTTTGCTTGCAGTATGTAAAAGATCAAAACAGCTTAATTTTGTACAGGTACATACGTTGGCGTTCATGTGAAAGTCCTTTCAAGACTCTACACACTGTTTTTTGCTTTTTGTTTTGGTTTGGGAGGGATTATTTTGTTCTGGGTTGGGGTTTTTTTGTTTGTTTGGATTTGTTTTTATTTTTTTGTTTGTTTGATTTTCTTTTTTTTTTTTTTTTGTAAAAAGGTGTTGGAATTGTTTTCCCCTGTGGAGGGCTCATTGGTATTTAACAAATCCTTTTTAAAGACTCATCTCATGGTCTGTGATACGGAAAGGGGGATATATGGCCTCATATATTAAATGAGAAGTAGCTAATGTATTATTTTATAAGCCAATCTATCTTTGTGAAAAGAATAAAGGTTTTAATCAGGACTTACGGCAACCTGTAGTGAAATACCTTAAGCTGTTTCATTGTAAGGCGTGGAATAGGAGTCACTCAGTGGATTGGTTGTATGTTGTGGGCTACTGAAGTCTGCATTTGTTACTGTGCTAATAAAAAGATGTTTAAAAAAAAAAAAAAAAAAAGAAAAGAAGAAGAAGAGACTTCTGCCTAGTGTTAGTGCCTTGCTTTATCGCTTTGCCAGAACAGTGTCTCCCCATACACTTCAAGGATTACAGTCTGGATGAAGACAAGTGAGCTCTGCAGGTGAGTTCACCGTCTGCTTGTGACTTGGGAAGATATTTCTAGACCAGCGTACAGTAAATGACAACAGAGGACCTTTTCACCTGTTCACTGTGTAGGTGCTACACAGGCGTGCATAGCCTGTGAGGTGGCCTGCTGCAGGGTCCGTGCTAGTTAGTTTTTAGCTCAGGCTTTCACAGCATTGTCTTCTCAGGAGTGGTGCATTATTTGGAATTACAGTGGGAAGAGTGCAAGGCATTTGGAAGGGAAATGGGCAGGAGAAAAGGGGAAGAAAAGAATGTTTTCATGGTTTTCTGATGGCGTGATCAGTTCCCACGTGAAAGAGGAGAAAGAGTAGTGTCCTGGGAAGCCAGCAGAAGACACTGTAAAGGAGGCTTAACCTGTTGATCCTTAACTAGCTACAAAGATTATCTCCCAGAGACATAATGTTTACACTGACGTGTGTAGCAACAGGGTAGTTAGTTGTGAATATGGCATTTCTGACCACTCCCTAAGGTGAAGGCCGGAAGTACAGATTCATTTTCACATGGCAAGCACATCACATTGCGACATTCTTCTCAGTGCTGTGTTCATCTGTTCTCCCGGATTTATTTTTGCATTTTAAATTCTGTATATATTTGTTTTATATACTTCTCTTCCTATTTGTATAAAGGTCAAATCTAATTTGGTCCCAAGTCACTGAAGTACAGGTTCCCTTCCTTTGTTGGGTGGTTTGGGTACTAGTGTGTTAGCCTCATCTGCTAAATGGCCTTCTTTTGGTGTATGAGATCCCTCAGCTGTTCAGCTCAGCCTAGAAAAATTAGTGGTGTATATAGCTACGTCACACCATGAGTAAGGGGCTCTCCTTTACTGTGTGAGGAAGTACATGACCAAATCTCAGTAGGTTTCGGTCTGTTCCTTGCTTTGTGCTAACAGTACATGCCAAATTAATTCTTGTAGCTGGCAGGGGCAGGGGGTCTGACTTGGGGTGGATAGAAGTGTAAGAAGAACAGAGAAAGGAGGTTTCATTTTCTTGTTTGTTTGTTTGTTTTTCTCTATCATCTTGTGAAGGGACTGTCTGGCTTTGTAGTAGGTAAATGATCCTAGTGACCTAGGACAGATTTTGAGTCAGCGGAACAGTGAAGCACAACACAGCTTCTTGCCCTGGCAGCACTACTTCATACCCTGTGCAGATGCGCTTTGCTTATTAACCCAAGGTACAGCTGCACTACAGTCAGTTTCACTTTGACTCAGTACCAGCCGCTGAGTGTCAGTCGTTTGTAGAGGCGAAACTACCATTTCCATTGCTGGTCCATAAAATACGATGCTATTTAGAAAAGGCATTTGACCTGAGTGCTTAGAAAGCATCCGAGTAAGCCTACGAAGTAAAACAATGGGTGGTGGCTGTTTATGTGGATGCCCCGAGTGATCTTGAAATGAATTTAACCAAAGCAAAGATAACGTGTTGGGCTTTACGTAACCTGTTTGGGAACACAGCGTTAGTCACTTAAAGTCCCTTTTCCTCTTGCCTTTCTTCAAACGTTGCCAAGTCCTGAGTGTCCAGGGGGGTGAGTGAGCAAGTGGATCTTGCATGACCTGGTCTTTGCAGACCACAGGTGACGTCTGTCCCAGCAGTGGAACCGGCATCGTGTCTGCAAGACGCAGAACTGGGCAGGAACCAGTCATCTCCGCTCCTTCCATCTCCACATATTTTGAGTTAACTCCGACTGGTTTCTGTTGTCAGCCCACGCTCCCTTGGCTCAAGGGTCAGCCTCACTGACAATGCGGGGTTAGCAAAGGCATTCTGTGTTTTGAGTGATACACAGCTGAACCGAGTCCCTTCTCAAAGAAGGGTTCTGCAGAGCCGAAGAGGAGGAACATAGCCAATTCCCCAGTGAAAGGTTGCAGCAAACAGGTGAACCACCGCTGCTCGGAAGCCACCCTGCTTCCCAAGCACACCGGCAGACGCTGTGCACGCAGCCCTCTGGGTGTGGAGAACCCTGAGTACACGTGTTGGTAGGAAATGAGTGAGGAGGGAGTGTTATCCTGCAGCATCGCTGGGGACAATGACTATTACTGGCCGGGCTGGGGGAGGTCGTGCTGCAGTGCTTACTCAGCTGCGGTGTTGCAATGGAAACAATTGTATGTTTCTAGCAGGGCATTACAGGAGCTTGCTCACCCGTAATTGCTCTCTTATCTGACTTGGTGGCCACAGCAATCCAAACTATATTGAGCAAAGCACATAAACAGTTTCGTCTACCTTCATTATAAGTGTAGGAATACTTGCTTAATTTTCAGTGGATTGTGCTGTTGCTCTGGCATTAGTAATGCTGACAGAGTTCATTTGCCAGTGTTCAGGAAGAGCATTGCTATAAGCACACAGCCTAATTGTGATCATTAAGCATGCTATTTAGCAGTTATGATATGACAGCGCAAACACTGCTCATGGCTTTGCTGACTCACAACGAAATTCTCAGTATTTGTTCAAAACAACATCAATCTTGTGGAAGATTAGGGAACTGGGTACTTCCATTCACGCCCTTTCCCCACTCCTGCCTTCAAATACAAAGGAAAGCAGCTATCGGCGCATTGAGGTTGTTAGAGGCCAAAAGCTGGCCCCTCTCCCTGGGAACAGTTGGTTTGATTTGCTTTGCTGACAGGCCGACCTAGGACAGCAGAGGTTTACCCGTGCAGAGCACCAAATCCAGCACGCAGAGCTGCACTCCCTAGCCTCTTCGCACTGGTTGTTCTCCGGCCCACAGCCTTGCACCAGCTGTGGGTTGCTGCAGCTCCGCTCTCCAGCCAGGCAGAACATTACGCAAGGCACAGAGCAGAGCCCGGTGAGGTCCGTCCTGCTCACCAAGTTGTTCCACACGATTTCTGAGGAAAATTATCGCCTATGTGAATGGGACTGATCTGCACTGGACGTGCTGTGCTGGAACAGAACCGTGTACAGCTATGTTGTCCGTCAGGTCGCAGTTCCATTAGCGAGTGCTGCGAGAGCTTGTCTGGTTTGCACAAATAAATTCCTGAGCTGAAAGGACTACCCGCCAGGCTTCGCTGACAAACTTTATGTTAGGGTAGATCTGTTCTAGGATTTCCCAGAAGATCTTGTTTCCCTCTCTTTTTTCTTTTCTGATTGTTTTTCAGACGAGAGCTCCAGCAGCTAAATCTGATATTTATTCCTGCTGACCCGAGCCCTCTACAGCATCCAAAGCCCTGCGTTACAAGTACACCCTCTCCACATTTACAGCCTGGCTGCAGCTAGTACTGCTTGTAACCAGAGCCCCAGACCTGCAGGGGAATTGTCCTTCTCTGTGGCCGTACCCAGGGACAGTCAAAGCCCCTGCAGAAGAGGTGACCCCCTGCCTCCTTTCCTCCCTCCTGCCCACTCCTCACCCTCGCTCCAAGATACCTCCTATCACCAAGTGCTTTTTAAGGCTTTTACCACCAGTGACTTTTGCAAGCCAAGTCCAGGAGAAGGAAGGATACCTCTTAGCCATAAGCTTGCTTAAGATTTTATTGCTGAATGAGATTATTGCTCTGAGTGAAACTGCGTGAAGCTGAAGGCAGAGAAAGGATTTAGGCTGTCACCTGGCTGCAGCACATAGCATTAAACGTAGCTTAGTTATCGCAGTTATTCCCTTTGCTCTTCCTTCCAGGCAAGGGAAAGGTTGATTTGTTCTGGGACTGGGAGAGTTTGCTCGCTAGGAAGGTGAATGGCTCAAGCAGCGTTTTCCGATCTGTCACAGTCACTTCCCACAGTCTCACTTTCTCAGCCCTGGCCCATTGCTGTGCTGCTTCTGTTTCCACTTGTCTTTGCTCCAGGAGGTCAGTTTTGTTTCCCAAGACAATAACAGTTACCTACAAATAAAATAAAAGAGCAAGCTTTATACAAGAGCATCCACCATTCACGGTGCCTTTAAACAGCAAACGCACAGTGACACAGTTCAGACCTGCTCTTTAACTTATCACTGGCACAAGGCAAGCTGCCTGTAATTTGGAAGAGAAGGGCCTGGGGTTCAAATGCTCCTCGTCTGCTTGTGGCCTGGGAGTTTCTTTAATCATAGGACACGTAGGACTTGCCCCACAGAATGCTTAAAAGGAAAGCAGAAGTTAAACAGCCCCCTTCTCCATTTACTTTGCAATTGAGCATTGGTAGTTCCAGGTCCTTTCTCAAACCCTGCTCTCATTTCTGCACTCTGCAGTGGCTTGACAAGCACCAGGCGATGAAATCCTCTCATAATGACTGCACTTTTTGGCTGTGGCCGCGCCTGCTTGTCCTTTCCTGCTCATCAGGCTGCCTCCAAGATGCCTCCTGTTTCTTTCCAGCTCTAGATATTTGCTCTGTTCCTGTGGGGTCTCATGCCCCCAGCCAGCTGTGGGCACCACTGTCTCAGTTATGCCGCCCTCATCAGGGACTTCCCAAAACACGGTGCAGGGGAAACAGTCCCACTTGGCCACCACCCCCCCCAACAAGCCCTGCAGGGTGGCTGTGCCCGACTGCCGTACCCATGACACCCAGGGCAGCCTTCAGCCCGCTGCCTCCCTGCCTGCATTTTTGGCTACTGTCGGACTTTGAGCCTGCCCTCCTGCAGTACTCATGTGAGTGCAGCACAGAGTTACACTTTGGAAAGTCTCTCCCTACCATTAACCAATTAATTCTTCATGAATTTTTGTCTTTTTCCAAACAGAAAAAAAAAAAAAAAAAAAGACATTTGGAGAGCTGTGGGCTAAAGACAATTAGTGGAGAAAACTACTGGGGAACACAAAGATACTGTAAGAAAAGCCATAATGCTAATGCCGCATGCAAGTTATATTTGTTTAGCTAAGCTGGAGCACTGTCAGCTGAAAACACTAGCTGCTTTCTAAGGGAAAATAGAGCAGTCATTTCACACAATTGAATTGATTCAATATGGTTGTTAAGATACATTAAAGCCGCTTTGGCAATTGACTAATGTCTGGGAGACCCACTGTCAATTACACTCGTTTGTAAGCCATCGAGTACGTGAACACAAAACAAACAAAGATAATGCCCTTCGTTACATTATTCTGTGCACTTGACTTCCCGTGTACAATACCTAAAAAACCCGTAAGGACTGCACTGCTGTAGACCATATGTTTTATTACGCGTAAGTGCCCTGACTGGTGCAGTCAGCTAACTGGATTTTAGTTGCAGCAGAGGAAGTCAGAAAAAAAAAAAAAAAAAAACACTTCTTTCGCATGAGCTGCATGGCATGTGAATGAGGCTTCCCCAGCAGGAGAGTTTCCTTTGACTGGATTGCCCAGGGCTGTGGGTACATTGCTTTTCCTTTCTGTGCAAGCTGCACAGGAGCAAAACTTAGGCTTTGCAGCCTTGCTTCCTGTCACTGATGCACCGATAAGCCAAGCAGCACCATGCGTTTACCTCCTTTTTGTCCCTAAAGACATCGATCTCTCTTTTGAGCAGTTCGACCCTTTGGAAGGCTTCGAGGCTGGTCACGGCATACACGAGCACGAAGCCGTCAGCGATGGAGAAGTAGTGCTTGGGCAGCTCCACACCCTCCTGCAGACCCCTGGTATCGTAAAGCCGAAGCTGCTCCTTCACGCCTCGGTCCGTCTCCACCGAGGCCAAGTACACGTCTTCCATTGTGGCACCCTCTTCTAAACCTGCATTAGAACAAGCAGGAGGGCTCAGCTGGCGCAGGCGCAGCACACGATAACAAATGCTCGCTGTGCCGCAGAGCTTCACCCCGCAGGAGCTTTCGGTGCATATTTTTCCAGGGTGATTTGACCTGGATTTGACCTTGATTGTCGTGCAAGGGCTGCATTCACAGATCACCACGGCAGCCCTTTGCAGCAGTGACACTATGTAAATGCAGCCATCTAATATATGAGCCCGTAAAGTTCATCTGCACAACATGCAAGTGCGGGATGGGATCAGATACATGGCTCTTCCCCCAGGTTTCCCAAACTCCAGCCACCCAGGGTACCGGTTCTGTGCCAAACGTGCTGCAGACAGGCCTGCCCAAACACACCCTTTGGGAAGAACAGCCAAGGAACACCAGACAGGCAAGTTCTAACATCTGGAGCCTCCCTCCCTCTGCTTCACGTTGAGCTGGATCGCACTGCAGCAGCAGGAGCCAAGGGAGTAATGCTGGAAATGAACATGCCCTGGTGGTACAACTAACCAACAAGTGAAATCAAGCCAGAAGGGGAAGAGGATGTTTGCATGCAAGCAAAGCTGCATGCTATATTTACCCAAATACACTGTGAGCTTTTTCCATCCCTTAGGGATTTAACATGACTCACATTTGCTAATAGGAGCAAGCTCGTTGACTGCAGGGTAAGAGCATGCACAAGGTATCAAGCTTTCACACGCACCACCTGCTCCATGGTAACTATCTGCATATTGGCTTGGCTCTCCTTCCTTCCCCTCCCCACGGTACGCGTGAGGTAGTATGAGGCACCTTACTCTGAACTAATTAAAACTATATTTTCCAAACCAAACCTGCAAACACACAGATCTCCTTAGCTTCACGGTCACCCTGGCTGCAGGCCCATATGGTTGCAGGTCCAGCAAACGCTGCACAGTGCAGCTGGGTTACTGTCAGGGTGGGTCTGCAGTATTCACACAAACCCTCTGCAGTCCCTGCTTTTGGTTCCGTATACCCGGCTTGTTTGCTGCTGCAGGGCTGCGGTAATGAGCACCGCATCGCTCCCTTTGTCTGCCAGGAGAGACCACATCAGTGCATTGTCTGAGAAAACACGGGGGATTATCTGGCCTGTGAAAATAGGGGCTCTGCTGTGCTCAGTGACAGTATTCAAAATACTTTGCACTGACAAACAAGCTAAAGAATTCCACCCACGCGCGCCGCTGCCACGATGTATGCAGCATTCCTGTGCAGAAAAGTGGCACAAGCTGTTCTTTTTGCCCCTCTTTGTGCAGCCTTCATAGATCAAACTCTTATTAGGTTTCCAACTAATTAACGTATTTTGCCTCCAAATATAGCCATGCTAGCATGCAAGAGCACAACTAAGAGCAGAACAAAACAAAGGTTAATAAAAAGAGAAAGGGTGGACACATTCTGTGCAGCTGGAGAATGTGTTACAAGGGCATTTTTGCAGACATAAGTAGGTCTTCTGGATATAGCACTATTTTTTCTTGCTCTGCTTCCTATCATTGTGCAGACAGGTCAAGGAAGTATCTAGCATCAGTAAATATTGCTTTGGCAAGAAGGACCGGACCATAATACCTACATTTTCTTTTTAGAAAGCCATGAAAATGTCGGGCAGGTTTTTATCACCTAAATGCTGCACATAATTCAACAGTCTTTAATATATCCACATTCTCCTGTGACAGTCTCTTCCTAATGGCATTAAAAGTAGCAGCAAAAATTATGTCTTTTAACGTCCCACTTGAAATTGAAGAGGAAAAATTAAGGCCTGCGGGGCAAGTCAGCAGAACAGAGCCACAAATTTTGATGTTGAACAGCAGATTGGGGGACGGGACACTATGGAGGGACCTGGAAATTGTGCATCAGTTTCCAGCAGTGAAATCTCACCTGCGTACGTAGGGGAGGAGGCATTGCTTGTAGGTTACCGAATAAACACAGGCGGTTTCCAGTCACACCTGTGTCACTTTATTCCAGCCCTACTTCTGAAGCCCAGCCACAAACCGGGCGGTGTTTGAGCCCCTGGTGGTTTCCCAGTGAGGACAAGGAAAGGCTCCCCAGACCGATGAACACCACGCGGTAGAGCTAGGCAAGGCATAAAGCAAAATATTGACAGAGCTTCGAAACCTCGGAGGACACGGATCACATCCCGATGGATGCTGCACCACGCTGCTGTGCAAAGCACGGTCAGCAGCAGGCGCGTGAGCACCGACACGCTCGTGACTGATCAGCAGCCAGGAGCTGATCCTGATGTCGGTGGCTTGGGCACCTCGGCCAAGGATACCCACAACCAAATTTAAACAGCATTTGTCACTGTGAGGGGTGGAGGGGCCGTCCCTGCCACAGCAGATAACCCCGGTTCGTCAGATGACATGGTCTTACTTCTCCTCCTGCATCTGGCAGCTGCTGCCTCCCTCACTCTTAGCCCTGAAAAACGACCGCGGAGCTGGGGGGAAGGCAAGCAGAGCTCCTGGGAGAGGAGGGGGAAGCTCTGTGCCGCCCAGCGCTGAGCCAGGCAGAGCACCAGGGAGCGGCCGGGGACACGGGCACGCGGCCTGCCCGTTATGTCAGCCAGCGCCCCGCCGTTATGCAACGCCGCAGGGCTGTGCGGAGGGAGCTGCCAGGAATAGCTCCGCGTAGCGCCCGAGCATCCTCGGGCAGCATGGAGAGTGCAGCGTGAGCAGGTGCCTCCGGGTCACCTGGCCCAGGACATGAGGGGCAGGGCAGCGGCAGAGGGAGAGGCTGCAGGCAACGCAGGTGTCGCGCTGAAAGCCGGACGGGGCTGTGTGGGATGCCGGCGGGATGCTGGAAGCAGAGGTTGCTGCAGTGCTAGAGGAAATCCTCCTTTTAAACAAGGGTATTAGCACACGGTTCGGTGTCATGCTTTGCCAGCAAATTCCTCCCACCCATGCATTTTAAAGGCACAGCGCCTGCCAATAAAATCCCAATATTTATCCAACAGCTTACCCAGCATTTAACTCACCAGCCTGGGGAACAGATGCTGGACTTCCTCTGTCAAAGCCCCGAGATCCATCCCTGCAGGCACAACTCACCAGCCCCACGGCCACTGCCCTTCCCCTGACACCCCGGGGCAGGTGCACGCAGAAGCACCCAGCCCTCGCAGTGCGGAGCAGGAGCGAAAGCGGAGCTGCCTCCCTCCCAGCACTCCGATTAACCACAAGCCAAACCCCAGCCAAACACAGCTTTAAGAAGGCAGGACGGAAGTCCAGGCAGTCTCTCTACTTGTCACTTATCTATTTGTTTTTCAGGGAACAAGGTATCTCTTGTTTCCATATTGCTCAGGTAGATAGGCAGCACGCACACTGTCTGCTTTTGTGTCTGCCTCTTTTTAAGCTCTCCCGCAGGCTGGAACTGGGAACACCACGGGAAGGGCTCTTTTCCAAACCCCTTTTGGAAGTCATTAGGCGACTACAAATCCCAGGAACTGCCCCGAGATGAGCCCAAGCCACGCTCACTCCTCCCTCACCTCAGTGCTGTCTGGGTCACTGCTTTTTCGGGCCCACACTGCAACATTCTGGAAGAGGAAAGAACCCCGAAGAAAAGGTAAAAGCATCTCACCGACGGTGTGCTTTCCATAGAGGAGCTGCTCCAGAATCGCGGTTTTCCCCACGGACGCCATCCCACAGACCACCACCTTGTAGCCCTTCCCCATCTTCCCGGGTCAGCGGGCAGTGAGTCCTGTCCGAGCAGGGCGGCGTTACGGGGCCGGTGACAGCAGGGACACGCGAGGAGGGACGCGCACCCCGCGCACCCCGCGCTTGAGGGAGCAGAGGCCGGGAGGTGCTGGGGTCACAAGCAGCCAACGCCAAGGCGTTTTGGGGTCTGTCTGAGGCCGGGCTGGGGTGGCCTGCAGTAGCTGGAGGGGGGTGATGGCATCGGCATGGCATCGGCCACCTTTTGGGGAGCAGGAGGGACTGCTGGTGCCACCGGCTCTGCAGGACACACGTTTAGGGTGGGAAGGGGCTGGCCGCGGCCGGTGGCAGCCCGATTACCGCTCTAGCCCCTGCCAGGCCCCGACCCGACCCAGCAGCACCCAGGGACGCTGCTGCAGCCACGGCGGGACAAGGCGACAGAGCCCCGGCACCAGGCCCCGTCCCCGCTCCACAGCTGCGTCCCGGGGGCAGCAGGAGGGACGCGGGCGGCTCGGGACAGGGACTGACAGGGACCAGTTCTCCCTTAGGATTTAGGATTTAATTTCAGGATTTATTTTATTTTTCGGAACCCTCGAGCCTTCCTCCGAGGATTTATCTTCAAGCACTCCATAACGCCAACCCCACGGCCCCCGCCCCGTGCC
>VXAV01007876.1:34293-49512 GCA_013399715.1 Alectura lathami
GCCTGCGGGCTGCGCCTGGCCGGCCGGGCCTGGTTGCCGGGGGTGGGATGGGCGGGCGCGGCTGCTTTGCGGGTCTGTGGTGGTTCGCGCCGTGGTGCGGCCCCGAAATGGGGAAGCAAGAGTTGGGGGACACTCGTACGTAGGCAGCTTCTTGCGCGAGTGAGCTGTTTCCTAATGGTGATTGGAGTGGTGGTGTGGTGGAGTTGGCTTACGCCTGCACGCTGCTGGGATCCAGATACCTCGGGTGAGGGGGAGCTCAATGGTGTTTAGAGATGCTTAAGCCACGTTAAAAATACAGTCGTGACCATTCACTGCCACGTGTTTATTAAAAAGCAGCTTTTAGGCCTTGGCTTAGATGTTAGCTCGCAGTAGCCCCTCACCTGAGGGGTTCAGCACTGAAGCTCATGTGAAGTGTTCTTTGTGAGCGTGATGAAAATGAAATATAAGGAAATCCTTCACTGTGAGGGTGGTGAGGTACTGGCATAGGCTGCCCAGAGATGCTGTGGATAACCCAGGTGCTGGAGCTGCTCAAGGCCAGGCTGGATGGATCCAGTGGGTGGCAGCCAGCCCACGGCAGGAGGTGGAACTGGGTGGGCTTTAAGGTCCCTTCTGACCCCAACCATTCTGTGATTCTGTGAAAGGGAAGAAAATGGCTGAGGATGGTAACTGCTGTGGGCAGGCTGCTCAACGTGTGCTGTGTTACCAAGTGTACCACTGACACATCGAAGTCTAAGAGCATAATATCATGTTCCAGTGCTGTTGCATGTATGCTTTTGTGCAGTGCCTTTTGACTGGAAGCTGTACAATGATGAAAGCTTGGTTTGCTGCCCTCCCTTCACTGGTCTTTTGGTTTCAGCAGGTAGCCAGCCATGGGTGCCTACAAGTACATCCAGGAGCTATGGAGGAAGAAGCAGTCGGATGTGATGCGGTTCCTCCTGCGCGT
The DNA here is from genome assembly GCA_013399715.1 of Alectura lathami. Lineage (NCBI taxonomy): Eukaryota > Metazoa > Chordata > Aves > Galliformes > Megapodiidae > Alectura > Alectura lathami. The sequence goes on from VXAV01007876.1 coordinate 35,237, forward strand.
GCGCTGCTGGCAGTACCGCCAGCTGTCGGCCCTGCACCGTGCCCCCCGCCCCACCAGGCCGGACAAGGCTCGCCGGCTGGGGTACAAGGCCAAGCAAGGTAATGAGACATGAGGTCCCTGCACCTCGTGGTAGAGTCACTGTTGTGCTGTCAGCTTGTTCCCCTCCATAACAGAGTGGAGTGACAAAATCAGAAGCTTCATTGTCCCCTGAAGTGTCCCGGATTAAATGAGATAATAAATGTGTTAAACCAGTAGCAGTGCCCACAGCCCCAAACCTTATTTCATGTAATTTGAGCTCGTGTCCCCTGTGGCTGGTTAGGCAGATGAAGATGAGTTGGGGCTGTAATTCTCCTTGTTCTTGTGCTGTTGTTACTGTAACATTGACTGCTGTTGTAGTGGGGGGGGTTAGGAGTGAGGGGGTTCCTTTCTCAGGCCAGATTTTGTCACCAGTTCCTTTTGCTGTATTACAGCTGTCTGTGCTTGAGTGGGTAACATTACGTGGTCTGTGTGGTCGTTAGGAAACAGTCACTGGTCAGTGAAACAAACTCAGGGAAAGTGGACATCCGGCTGTGACTTGAGCAAATCCTCAAGCAGTGTTGTTTGTTCACCGCTACAATATCAAAGTGAAGAGTGTAAGCTTCTGTTGCTGTTGGTGAGGTTTGTTCATTCCCTCATTTTTCAGTGACCAGACTTCAGCAGAGTTTATGGGGGGCTTACGCTTCAGTGCATTATGAATGCTGCCCTCACAACACTTGGTGCTGTAGTTCTGGGGTGATGTTTTGTTGCTTTCTCAGGGGATGTTTTGGGGTGTTTCTCTTGTGTTATGGTGTAGCTGCACTTAGCTTATACAGAAGCTTATAGTGGAAAGGTGCAGTGAGCTCTAGTTTGGAACTAAAATACGTCAGTGCATCACTTCAGTTACAGTGGCAGTAACAAACGCTTTGTGCGAGTGAGTTAGTCGTAGGTTTTGGTGGAGGTGGGCACAGTGACCTACTGTACTGCAGCATTTCATGCAGAGCTTTTGGGGCTGGGCGTGCAGTGTGAGCATCAAAATTGCCTGACCGTAAGGTGCGCTTGCTACACTAAAAGTCCCCATTTCTTCTAGGTTATGTCATCTACCGTGTCCGCGTTCGCCGCGGGGGTCGGAAGCGCCCGGTCCCCAAAGGTGCCACCTATGGCAAACCTGTGCATCACGGTGTGAACCAGCTCAAGTTCGCCCGGAGCCTGCAGTCTGTGGCAGAGGTGACTACTATGGTTATCGCTCAGGAAATCGGGGTTACAGAAGTCACAGCTCGTCTGTAAAAGTGGAAAACACTCGAGACAAAAATAGTAGCTGTTTCTTAACGTGTTGGGTAGAAGGTGTGGAATACTGGTGGCGGGAAAGCACCAGAATGTCTTGAAAAGCTGTGCTGAGAGAAGTGAAAAAACCTGTCCAGACTTCACAAGGAGGATATGGGGGAAGTACCGTTTAGGTGGTTTATTGAAGTTTCTCGTATATGCCCCTCTGTGAAGTATGCTGCCGTGTTTGTAATGAAACGCATTCAGCTGGTATAAACCCCTCAAAAGCAAAGTTCAGGTATGTTGAAGCGTCCGACTGCAGTCGCCAGTAAGTCCTGCGTCTGCATCCCCTGCCGTGTTGTATCTCCAGCTTTAGACAGTGGTCCTCCCAGCAGCTACAAGCAGCTTCCTGTCTTAAAGTCTGTAGCACCTGCTTGTGTAGTAGGAGTGCTGTGCAGTGCCCTTGGCTGTGCGATCTGAGGACAGCGTGCCAGAGACCTGTTTTGATTTAAAAAAAAAAAAATCTGATAAATCATAAGCTGGTGGTTTAACTTGTTAAATGATGTTACCTGCTGAAATACTGAAAACTGGAACTTTCAGTCCAGGAGATCTCAGTTAAATTTCATGGTGTCTCAGCTGTAGTGTTGAAGAACTGTAGGTCTCACGTGTGGAAAAAACTCTCCATGCCGTAGAACAATACTTGTCCACGCTCTCAAAAAGAGGCAGTGTAAAAGACTGGAGGCTGCTTGTGGCCTTTCCATCTTTAAGCAAAAGACTTTTCCCAGGACTTCAGGAAGCATTCTTATTTCAGCAAGCTTCAGAAAGTTGCATCTGGGATGGCTTTTTTTTTAAAAAAAAAAAAAAAAAAAAAAAAAAAGATGATGCCATTTTAAGAGAAAGGCAAGTGACGAAGTTAAGTTTAATTTTTTTTTGAGTGCTCAGGGTGTGCTCTTCATATATGTCACTCCCAGATGTCTGATGGCTAATCACACACTCAGTTGTGGTGACAGCCCATGGAAGAGACTGTTGGCCCTTTGGTTTAGTCCAAAGTTTTCTGAATCTGACTTGTGTTTCCTGTAAGATTTCTGTTCTTCAGATAAAAATAGTCTAGAAATGACAAACCTTGGTAGTAGCTGTCGTCCCCACACAGAAGCCACTTGATGGTGGCTGGTATTTTGATGTTTAATATATGTCGCTGCCAGGTGCTGGAGTAAAAGAAGGACTTGAAAATACATTGAGTCACCTAAGGTTTAGTGGAGGTTTGTACTAGGGTTTGGAATCACGTTGGGATAGGGGTGGGGTGGGTCTGTTGGTTTGCGCTTTCCCACAGTGGTGGTAAAGTCCTGGGGTTAACCCTGTTAGTGTTCGGTGAAATAAGGGGTGTTCTTGACAGGAGAAGCAGGTGAGTTCTGTAACTCAACTCATTTTCTGCTTTGCTTCCTAAACTGAGACAGTTTCTTTCCAACCACAACCAAGGATAGGAACGGTGGAACAAAGACATGTTGCATCAACTGCTCATTTTTTCCTATCAGTAAGGCTTATCTCCCGCAGAAATGTCTTTCTCCCGTGTAACTTTTGCCATTTGATCGACCAATTTTTCATGATTTCCAACAATAAGTGTTCCATGACCCCAAGCGTGGTCTTCACCTCAGAGTTGTGTTAACTGTGTATTTGCTCGTGGGGTGATTCTGTATATGTAGTAGTTCTTTTGTCAACCAATTGCCTTCCTCATTGTTTCTGTATTCCTGAGGAATTCCAGCAGCCTTTTCCGAATATCCTATTTCTTTAGCCATTATTTTCTGATGTTTTTGCAGCCTGAGGCTGTACAGTTCTGTTAGGGAGAGTGTTTCACTCGGGGCAAGCTGAAAATTCTATAACTTCCAAAACATGAGGTTTGAGTTACTCACATCCCTCTGCATGAGGAGTGTCCCCCGCTTCCACGTTTTTTTTATAGCCTCTTGCATTTATTTTTTTCCTCTAGGAACGTGCTGGCCGTCACTGCGGGGCTCTGAGAGTCTTGAACTCCTACTGGGTGGGTGAAGATTCCACTTACAAGTTTTTCGAGGTGATCCTGATCGATCCCTTCCACAAGGCCATCAGGCGCAACCCCGACACCCAATGGATCACCAGGCCCGTCCACAAGCACAGGGAGATGCGCGGGCTGACGTCGGCCGGCCGGAAGAGCCGCGGCCTGGGCAAGGGCCACAAGTTCCACCACACCATCGGTGGCTCACGACGTGCGGCCTGGAGGAGGCGCAACACCCTGCAGCTGCACCGTTACCGTTAATTCCTGTAGACGCAGCAATCTAATAAAGCTGACGTGGGTTCTTGAATTTAACCAGTGCTCCTGCCGCTTCTTGCTTTGTGTGGAGAAGTGTAGAATTCTCCAGTCGTTTTCATACGTTGAAAGGTATTTTGGTGATTTGGTATTTGTAAAGATTCTAGACCCCAAACCTAGAAACCACGTTGAGGGGTTTCACTTTTGATAAGACGGAAAAGATAAGGGCAGCTTGAATGGGGAGCCTGATGGCTAGGCCACATCCTTGTTGCGCTGGTGTGAGCGCATTTCTTCTGTCCCTGAGTGGGAGTCGCCGTGTCCTGTGTTAAGGCTGAAGGCCTGCTTTGATCTTGTGCAATGAGATGTAAACTGGGAGTGCTGGTTTATTTTTTATAGGTGATTAAATACTAACGACAACTTGATTTTACTAGTTCTGTTCTTTTTTATATATCTTCAGTGTGAAACCAGCTCTTGAGCCTTTTTGTCTGCAAACGCAGGCTGAACCAACCGCGCGGAATGGAAGGAAGCAGCTTGCTCTGTCCATGGAGGTGTGCAGGACTGTAGTATTGTTTACAGCATAGGTGCTACCGCATTTGTACAGAATGCCAGGCCCATGTCATCCTGAGGACAGTATGTTAATCCTGCCTTTTGATAGGAAAACAGAACACTTCTCTGGAAGAGCTGCATTGTGATTCACTCTGCATGGTTAGTGGTAGAAAGAGTGACACTTGAATGGCAGACATCCAAAGAATGTATTTTAGGCTGCCGTTGGATAGCCAAAGGAGATGGGATTGGTTGGAAGCCTAAGAAGTAGCTTGTATTTTCAGAGCTTCAAATCGGGTTGTGTGGAAAGGATTTAAAAAAATAAAAAAGTTCAGCTGACAAATAGAAGTACTTACGATTTGTTCTTTAGGTCCTTAACAAGAGGACTGTGATCTGAAGAAGAGACTTCTTGGCAGCATGTTCTTCAGTCCAGGAGAGCAATCCTTCCATGGTGTTTTCTTTGGCTCAGACAAAAAAAAAAAAATCAATTCTTATGTAGCTATGTTGAAAAGTGCTATCTGCTCCTTGAAAGAAGGAAGGTTTTTAAATTGTTATCCTGTTGTTTTACCTTTCCTGTGAGGGAGGGACTAAGAACAAATGCAGTGCATGATGCTGTCCCTGAGCATTGAGGCAGTTGGTGCGGAGAGGGGGCTGGTACTTCCCTGTTTGTTAAGGTTCAAGGGCTTAAGTGCTGCAAGGCCAGCATGTTTGTTTTTAAGGTAACAACCTGGAATTCAGTGATACTTTCAAGTGATTGATTCAGTGATACTAACAAGTGATTAGCACTTGTTAAGCTGTTCCCACTCTTGCTAATGATCAGGGGAAGATGGCACAGGTGACTGGGCTGTTGCACTGATGCTGTGTCATTTGCCAGAGCTCAAAACTGCTAGCGTGCTGGGGGGATGTTGCCTTCAGCTGAACTTGCCTGAGGTTTCCCACATGTTCCTGCATCTTTCTGAACGTCAAAGTAGAGGGGAGAATACTATTCTCCTCAAAGTGTTCATTGCAGCCTGCTGATGAGGATTTATGTGAAAGGGCATGATACGTATGAGACAGGCAGAGTAATTTGAAACAGGTGGTATTTTCGGTGGGAGTTCAGGGTGCATACAGCTCATCACGGGTCTTTGGGAAATCAGATTGCCTTAGCATCCGATGCAGGAAGTTTCTTAGGCTCTGTTTAGCTTGGTGTTTGGGTTTGGAAGGAGGGGGAATTGCAGTGTGGTATTTGTGTGAGAAAGAAGGGCAAGTGATCCTCTTCATTAAAACTGGCTTCAAAAAAGCAAAGCATTGAGGAAAAGCTTTGGTTTGGGGAGGGCTGTCATCTTGGGAAACCAGGTTTAGAGAGGTGATGTGATCTCTGCCTTTTCTAACTGATGATTTTGAACCTGTTGTGCAAGTTCAAGAGATTGCAAATCTGTGTTCTTTGCAAGTTCGGTGAAAACCAGTCAGCTGGGGCTTCGCAGTTGTCTGAGCGAGAGGCAGCTCTTCAGTTCAGCCCCCTTCTACTTGAGGAGTCTGTCTGGAACATGGATACTGAGCTGGAGCTTAGTGGGGGAGGCAGGGGAAGAGGAAGCTTCAGGAATTTCACTGGTGAAATTCATTAGGCAAGAAGGAATCCAATAATTTGTTTCCAAGCCGTCTTCTCTCTGCAGGACTCATTTTGTGCTCTGAACTGACATCTTTTAGAAGTAGTTAAAAGAGCCGTCTGGTTCCTAGGCAAGACAAAATGAGTGCCATTTTGTGTTACTGCACGGGGCTGTACAGTAACAACCTGTTTCAGCCTAATGTCAGGTGCTGTTGAAAGTGGCCGACTGTAAGCCTGTACTAGACTGGATTTCATGATTGTGGAGCCACGCAGAGTAATTATTTGGTAGAAGGTGGGGATCTGGCTGTTTTTTTCTGCTGATGTTCAAAATGAATTATGCCCTCCTAGAGGGCAGGATGTGTAAAACCAGGTTGTGTAATTTAGCATGTTCTCTAAGTAAGCAAGTGACAAACTCCATGTGCTCATTGCTTGGCAACACCAGCTAAGTTCAAAAGGGCAGGTCATGCTAACCAGCAGCGAGTGTAGCTGTTGCCTTACGTTGTCTCTGCAGCACTGGAGTTTTCCTGTAAGGCAGCTGTCTGTGGCTGGCACTGGCATGCCATGAGGCACTGACTCCTGGGGTGCTGCCTGCGTTAGGCGCAGGTGCTGGCGGAGGGGCAGTCCGCTCACTGCAGGAGCGGGTCCTTGAATGTCATCGGGGATTTCGTGGGGATCTTCAAGTGAAGCAATTAGCAGCGGAGGAGAGTAGTATCTGGACTTGCTCTCTTATCTCTGTCCTTGAAACACAGCAGTTGTTCAGCAGCCTTGACCCAGTGAGAAAAGAAACTGCATGTGAAGAGGTCTGTCCAGCTAATGAATCAAAAAGCTGGTCTAAAAATAAAGCCTGATTTCTACTCTTTTGTCTATTCCCTCTCCAAGATGGCAAAAAACACTTTTAGCTCTTGAACAGCTCTTTCCTTTTGTAGCACATACAGGTCTCATTCTGAGAATGTCAAGCCAAAGTACCCAGAGTGCTGGAAACGCTGCGTCAGCCGCAAAAAGGCAATTTGGAGTCAAGCTGGTCACTCTTCTCTGTGACTTCTAGCGAACAACCGCTGTTTCCGTCCCATCCACTTCAAGTAGTTGCTTGAAATGTATACAAGTGCAGAAGGATGGAGAGCCTGAGGGCTGTTCTTATCTCCATATGTCAAGGTTGTGAATCAGCCTCAACTTAATAATTACACGTGGAGTGTGTAGGTTGAAAAGTCTAGCTCCCTAAAGTTAGGAAGTGCTTGTGCTGTGATGCTTATGCAACACCTAATTGGGTGGCTCTCGTGTTCTGACATAACACACCAGGAAAGGCCTCTGGCGAAGCCAGGGTGGGCACCCAGTTCTTGTCACTGCCTGAAATTTGAAAGAGCATTCTTTTCTTCCATATCAAGTGATATTCAATGGTATCATATCGTTAAAGGCTCTTGTGTAATGAAGATGACATTTAATGTCATTCAATCCTGTCACCTCTCCATCATTCAGGGAAATGGAGAGCTGGGGCATCCTGGCAAACAGGGAGCTCAGCGGGAGCTGATGAGTGAGCTCTGTTAAGATCAGTGCTGACTTGGAGTGCTCTCAGATCAGAAGCAGCTCCCTCCAGAGCTTGGGTCTTCTGGTGGTGCCTTCCTGGCACCAGGCGTCAGGAAAATACTTGCTAGTTAATGTGCTGGGCCCCAGCTGCCTCCTTGCATTGCAGAAAGGCTGCAGGGACACACCTCTGGACCCGAGCTGGCTCTTCATATGCAAGCTGGGACGTTCCCTTGGAATAAGAGTTAAGATGAACATGAATAAAATAAAATAAAAGTAAATAAAAAAGGAAGAGGCTGGGTCAGCCTGCTTGCTGGTGCTGCAGCAGAAGGCACAGCTGGCCAGGGTCCAGCAGGGTCTGCCAGCCCCACTGCTGCTCCCCCATGCACCCTGCGAGCGGAAGCATCAGCAAGCCAGCTTTGTGTGGTGTAGTGCCCACGGGACAAACCCAGCGGACCCCACTTTCCTCAGCACAGCAGCAGCTGTTTGTGGTGTCAACCAGCACACAGCTGAACCTGGCAGTGTCCGCGCTTCATCGTACCCGAAGCAGGAGGGTGGTTCTTGGCTGATGCTGAACCATGTGCTGTGAAAGGCACTCGTTGCAACAGTCAAGCCTCCTGCTTTTCAGGCCCTATTGCATGTCAAAACCAAAACAGCTGATGGAAAATGAGCACATTCAGCATTGTGTTCATACGTGTGCTGAAAATGAGTCGCCATCCCAGAGAGCTCACGCGATAAGTGTAGGAAGTAGCTTATTAGTCTGGTGTTCGCTCATTCATTTATTCATACGTTTTGCTTCCAGCATTGCTTTTCTGTGACTAACAAGCAATTATCTGAATCCTTTCCTTGTATGAGAATCGTGGCCGTTCAACTCATCCACAGTTACAATCCACCTGTCCCTCTCACGGGTTTCATTGTTAGTCAGATGATTGTAGACAGTGGGTTGCACAGTCTTTACAAACCACTGACCAGAGGATGTGTTTTGAGCTCTATGTTTTCAGCTCGTTCAGAGCTGTATATAAAAGTGGTGTCTTACAAGTTGCTATGCTGTCTGCAACTATTTGCATAGCAGTTTTGTCAATATGCAGTTAAAGTCATAGTAAAGCTTTTAAGTGAAATAGAAAATTCCATCTAATCTTCACTTTGTTTACAAGTTGTTGCTACAGTTGTCGATGGAGAACATCTGCTTACAGTCTTTTGGCAGAAGACACAGGATTTGACTACACAGTAAAATCCAAGGACAGAGATAAACTAGTTAATATTTTTAAATTTAGGAAAAGCAGTGGAAATAAAAGGAACTTTCTTGATTTTTGTAGATTTATACATTAATGATTTATTCAAAGTACAATTCAATTCATTCTATTGAAACTGGAGAGTCTGGTTCCTGATCTTAATGTAGGTGGTTTTATTTCTGATAGGTGCCTGATCATCCATTCTTAATAGAACCAAGTTTTTCCTGTTAAGGCCAATGCTTTGTACTGGGAAGGTGATAGCTGCCCTTTATAAACAATGTGTATTTTAGATTACACTTACTGCTTTGTTCTTGTACCCAGTTTTACCAAAACAGCAATTTTAAAGCAACGGTTAAAATTTATCCATAGGAAACAAAAAATAATTTGCTTAGATTAGTTACACTGGAAGCCCAGTTCTTAGATTTATGATTTATATTGTTGAGAAGAAAAAAGGGAGAAAATAAAACAACCCACTGTGAAAACTGAATCACTGTTCTGCGTCCTGAAACTAAATGAAAACTCGGCTATGGTTATTATTATCATTGACTAGTTTAATAAAAATGTAAGTGTGAGAAAACTATGGAAAATATATGGAATACACTAGCTGTATTTTCTCCAGGGATGCTCCTTTACACTTGGAGCTGAAAAGTTTAAAATATCTCTCTAATAAATTACCTTGCCTTCTAGTGGCTGCCATTCTGGCAATGCTCTTCATTTATTTTAAGAAAAAAAATCATTAAAAAATAAGAGATCTGGTTTGAGCCTGAATACTTATCTTAGCAAAATTATGACTGTGGAGAAATGAACTGCAGAGCTGGAATTTTGTCCGTATCATGATGAACACTGAAACTTGATGTTTGCGCAGATTTTGTTGATTGTCCGAAAATCATCCTATTTGTATTACAGTTTGAATGTTGACTGGAACGGTCGTCTGTGGGAACTCTGCGATAACAGTAAAGACTGAAGAAGTTGAGTGGTACACAGAGGGAAGGAAGATCAGGCAGGGGCTCCATTTTTCCCCCCTTTGCCCCTTGAAGCGTTAACCCCAGCCTAGCTCCCAGCACCCAGCAGCCAACCTAACCAGGCCAGCCTCGTTCCTCCTGGTTTTATCACAGCCCTGGCTGCTGCTGAGTCAGGTCTTTGGGGTTATTTTGGTGCGGGTGTTCAGGATGAGTGAGGTGGCCAAAGCTGCAATCAGCTGGATTTGCGAAAAATGAGCTGCCCAAGCTTCATGTGCCCCAGCTCTGCTGGCAGTGCTGACACCAGCTGCCTGTCGGGCATAGTGGGGAGGAGAGGTAGGAGAGCAGCAGGCCTGAGCTGGCCTGCGTTGAGGCGGGGGATCTCCTGACTCACAGGCAGACACAGTGTGCTACATCCCACCAAGAGCCCTCACCCAGGGACAACTTACAGCTTGGCATTGCCTCAAGGAAAAGGAAGAGGTGTGAGTTAATGAACCCCGTCACACCGGTGAGAGCTGTGGGGAGGATAAAGAGTTTGATGGCGTCTGGTTCCCCACCACGCAGGTCACTCCAGAGGCCTAGTAGCAGCACAGCATCCTTCTGCCAGGGGCCAGTGACAGATGTGTGAGCATGGAGCAGATCCGGCTCCATGTGCAGCATCTCAGGAGCAGATCCGTCTCCATGTGCAGCATCTCAGGCTCTCTGACCAGCAGGGAGAGGAGCTCCTCGCCCTTGGGCCTTGGGTTGTCCCGCTCATCGCTCACACCGGGCCCTGCGTGGGAACGGCCGCCCAGGAGAGCCGAGAGCCCAGCGGCAGCCAGCAGCTCCCGCCGGTGTCCGGCTCAGCATGAGGCAGGCCACGTCCGGGCACAGGATGGCATCTGAAGGTGGATGAGGAGTAAATGGCTGCCCTGAGTCATGGGTACCTCCTGTAATTTGAAATGGGAAGTGGAAACACAACCTGTTTGGATGGTCTGCTCCTGGAAGCTCACTGAGCAAGAGACTTTCCGGATGACTCAGAGCAAGAAAACTGCTGGCTGGGAACTGCTGCATCAAGGGTTTGGCAGGATTATATAACAGGCAGCTGTCCTCCTCCACCGATCGTGTGCCTGCTCTGCAAGATTTATGCCTACAATTGACCATTTCTGAGGAGCTGCAGTAAAACACAATGGCAAATGTCTGGAGGCATTTTGGGACGCAGCTGAGCTCCTGCCAGGAGCAGACCTATTAGTTGTTTCTGGAAGTTGTGCTGCAGTTATTCAGGAAGAGCAGATGACGTTTCCCTCCCAGCCTCACGATGCCACGCATTCCTTGGTGGTGGTCCTCCTCGCACTGAGTGTGGCACAGTGTCTCCCTCTATTTCGCAGAAGCGCTAATGTGCTAGTAGAGAATGTATCTGTTTCTCTGCAGTTAAAATGCATTAGGTCCAGAGAGTCACCTTTCTGTTTCCTTGCAGCCACAGTTGACTTCTTTTGTACGTTTGAATTTTTCCATGTACTGAAGGGTACTGGATAGGGTGTAGGTGAAAATTGTCAGTGCTTCTCAATGGGGTGAAGAAGGTCCTCTCTGTCCTCGAAAAAAATAATAAAATAAAAATGAAGAAACGGGAAAGCTTCCTCCTGTTAATGTCTGATGTGTTATTTGACATTGCCTTTAGAGAGGATAACTGATTGCGGCAGGGAATTCCAAATGTTTTCAGTCCTTGGAGTTGTCTTTTGGACCTTAGCTGGGAATTGCAAGCGATCAGTGATGCTCACGTAACAATAGATGAAGTGGCAGTGATTATTTGATTAAAACTCCAAGAACCTCACCAGGAGATTTTGCTGCTTCACCCATCATCACTAGAATGAATGGCGGAATTTACTTCATTTACTCTTATTTGTAATGATTTACACCTGGAAAGTCTTACTCTGACTCACTGTAGAGAGCCACACATGAAACTGGCAGCTGAATCTGACCAAATGCCTGTTTGACTTTATTCACAAAGCCGATCATATTCAGCTTTGTTTCCATCCCACCAGACATGAACAGCCCCTTGATGGGAACATCACTGCGTCGGGGGGATCTCGTGAGTCGCTGAGGCACAATGCAAACAGCCCCACGATGCAGGACAGCCAGAGAGGTCAGAATTGCCGTGGCTGCTCATGCGCCAGAATTACCAGCATAGATTTCCTTGTGTCCAGAGATACCCTGCAAGCACATTTCTAAGACCCAATGAACATAATTTTGATCTGACATTGGCGTTGTGTCATTATAACCCTTTTCCTTTCAATCGAGTTATTCCAGATTTACCTGGAAGCCAAGTTATAGTAAGAAAAAGGGTTGTGTATGGCAAAATAGTTCGGATAGGTTTGTTTTTAGCAAGCTCTCGCTCTTACTACCTATGCTTTGCATAGGATTTTATGAGAAAAACTACATTTGTTTTAATGGTTAAGGTTTATAGCTGGAAGCAATTTTCTTTAGTCTAACATTTCAGAAACCCTTTACGGCTAGCAGTATTTCACTGAATGCCTGAAGATTGAGAACCACTGCATGACTTTATCATGTATAAAGCTTATTATCTGACATAATTTGGTGCATAGCAGGCTTATTTATTTAAAAGGTCACACAATCGTATTTCACCACTGGTAATGGCATTTTTATCCATTTAATAGGTTTATCCTAAAGCATATTTATTCCAAATGCATTTTATTCTGAAGCCAGTTAATAACTTTAACTCTTCAGGCTCTCAGCAGAACGGAGAAGACAGCACTTTGGAACTGAAATTTCATCAGCTGAGCTTAATCCCGAAGGATACAAAGTCTGACTGCGTGTTTCATGCTTCCCCTCCCGATGCAACACAGCACTCCTGCAGCACCAGGCCTTCAAGCATCTTCTGACCCCCAAATTACCCATGCTGAGACAAGGCTCAGAAAACACTCTGCACTCCATAGAGCTGCTAAAAATATGTGACTGTCCTGGCCCCTAAGTCACCAACTGTACTTTGGGTAGTTTTGTGTAATAATTCTCTGGGCCAGAATACGCTTTGGCTTATTCCCCAGAGAAATTTCACTGATTTCAACACAGTGACTTTTGTTTTGCCTGGACGTAAAAAGGCAATGCTCTCCCTCTGGACCAATGGTCCCTGTAATGAAAGGCCGGGACACTGTGACACTAGGTCTCAGTGTTTCAGTGGAAGTAAAGAGCAGCCTTTTGTGCATCCGTAGTGCAATCTGCTCTGCTTACCTTCCAAAAATTGTGATCGGCCCAATCAAGAAGTAAATACTCTCATCTTCATTTCATTAGCTGATGATTTCTTTTCTGGGTAAATAGATGATGTACCAGCAGACTGAGGTATTTATAGCACAGAAATGAGAAGGCGGGCAGTGATATTAAAGACACACAATATAGACTTCATTTGTGTAAAACGATGTTTTGTTTTTCTAGAATAAAGGCTCAAGTCCCCACCTTCCACTAAAAGATGCAGGGGCAGCTGAGGCTTGTTGTAATACGCCACTTGTACAATAGGTTCCCACAGATTTAACTGGCCCAGAAGTTATTACCAATTTCTGTGAATAAATGCATACCTGCCGTAACGCTTGGTAAGAGAGAAAAGCGTAACAGTTCGGAGCTTCAGGCCACAACTCAGCTGCTAAGAGCTGAATCAGGAAGAAAGTTATCCTATGGGCAAATTAGCATTTAGCTGGCTATTATGAGCTTTTATATCTTCCTCCAAGCCTCTGATACTTGGCACAAGGAGACAGGATGTGCGAGCGGGTGAACAATCCGTGAGCCAGTTCCTCTGTTTCGGTTATACTTAGCTCCATGACTGCACTGCTCCCGGTACCCGGGCTAGTTGCATTCATGTCATGTAGGCATGCCCTTAATGGGTAGGCTTTAAACCGCTCTATATTTAGCTTTTGCTTCTTCCCAAGGCATCCTGAACACATTCAGTCCGTGAAGGGATGCAATGACAAGCTAGAGACCCCTGCAACCTCCTTATCAAGATTTTGCTACAACAGAGGAGAGAAAAAGTGCAGCCGGCTGAACAGCTAGATGCACATGTGAAATGGAAGTGGAGAGTAAGTAGGGTAAAGGGTCAGGAAGCACTGTGTAGGACTTGACCCAAGCCCACTCCAATCGATAGGAAAATTTCCACTGCCTTCCAGAGGCTGAGATTAGTTAGGCGAGCTATTGCTATTTATACCGCTGATGTGGGAAAGAAGCCATGGCTGTAGCTGTCATCACTGCGACTTTTAGCCAGCAGCACTTCAGCTTCTGACTGAGGACAGCGAGTAAACCTGTGCCCAAAGCAGCTGGAGATGCAGGGCCAGGTTTCGATGCACTGGTTCCACCTGCAGCTGGGGAGCACAGCTTGTTCGGGACAGGCGGATCACTGTGTGCTGCAGAAGGGCCTCGGGAAACAAAGGGACAAAGTATTTTGCACTGGGCAAAATAACTTCCCTTACACGTAAACCATCACAAGCTGCAGGCTAGCAGGGAAGAGAACTTGGTGCCACTGCAGATCTGTGAAAGCGTCAGCGTAGCTGAGAGCATCAGCCAGCAAGGAGAAGAGGAGGTTAGGGATTTTTCCTGCAGTAACAGGAACAAAGAAACAGAAAACATGGGAGGCGCTGAGGTTTGAAAAGGTGCTGCTCCTTAGCACACGTCCTGTAAACACATTTTTTCCCTCTGCCCAGTAGACGTTTGGGGAACAGATGAGTACCGCTGTAAAATGCGCCTGGCCCATCCCAACCCAGCCCATCCACAAGCAGGCACGTCCCTGCCGTGGGGGCTGGCCGTGAGGACCCTCACCGGGGCCCGAGCACCCACCAGCCCTCAGGAAGGGCCGCCGCCAGCTGCCGCGCACCCCCGCCGAGGCGGCCGCGGGGAACACCGCCGAG
>VXAV01007876.1:54099-97525 GCA_013399715.1 Alectura lathami
TTCTCAGTGTTACTACTTTCAGTTCTTAGTAAGAACCTTTACTTGCTCTTAGATATGCTAGCAACCAAGTTTTAGGTATCAGCAAAGATGTAACCTGCTGTAGACTATAGGTATATAGATAACATTTTTAGCTCAATACTAGTTCTGTAGAATATGGAAAACTTGTGTTTTGGTTCTTCTTCAAAACCTTAAGAGAAAAAAAATCTAGTTCTTTGACATTTGGGTTTCACTTGTAAAGAGAAGTTTGCTTTTCTGATAGAGCATGGTTCTGCTGGAGTAATTCCAGCTGTGTCTGTTGCTCAGTGTTAAGGTAACCTCATGGTTACTGGGGTCACTGGTAAAATTCCCATTCGCTTCAGTAAAACCAGTGTTAGGCCAGTGCTAAGGATCTGCAGAAATTCTTTATCAATAAACAGAAATAAAACATGGGGGCAGAAACCGGGACAGCCCAAGCCATAAGCACATTTACAGAGCTGAGAAAGTATTTGCGAGTTGACGTGTGTGAGAGAAGATGCTTGCTCTCAGCTGAGGAAACTGCAGCCATTATGTGTGCTTCCTTGTCCTGATGGAAAGACAGATTGAGCCAAAACTTCGGTGGCCTAGTTACCTAAATGATCCTTTTAAAATGCGTAAGTGTAAGCAGACTCTTTTTCTACAATTGAGTACAGTGCTACTGTGACTGAGGGTCCAGTGAATACATGCTTTCTCCCTATTCTGTCGGGTGCTTCATGGTTTTTTGTTGTTTTTTCCCCTTCCTGTACACTGGTACCTTCTGAACTGTTCAAGGTTTTTGTACATTCTTGCTTTCTGTTCCCTTTCCCCATTTTTTGCATGTTGAACTGACCTGACATATTTAACTTTTAGTACAAGTTTTAAAAAGCTGGAAGCATGTTCCTGCAGTTGCCACTGATTTTCTATATCCTTGAATTTTCTGTCCTGATTCTAGAGTTCAATGGAATGGTTCTTCTTTGCAAAGTCTGCGGAGACGTTGCTTCAGGATTTCATTATGGTGTTCATGCCTGTGAGGGCTGCAAGGTGAGGTGTATTTCTGCTCACCTTCCTGCTGGTTAAATGCCCTAGTTCTCGCCTCAAGGCAAAAAGCGGTGGTAATGCTTGGGGGGAAAGAAAAAAAAATAAATACTGTGTACTTCTCTGTTAAACCTGAGAAGTTCAGACAGTGGCTGAGCTGTAGGAAAAGGTGAGCCTCTTAACAATATACAGTGTTTTCCAAACTTTGCCGTAATGTCTGTTCTTAACCTTTATCCAGTCTTGCCTGACCTGGATTGCATGGCAAAGGCAACTGGAGACAGAGGTGGTAAGGAGCAGGACGCACGAATGTTAACTGCATTAGGGTGTGAGTTGTAACCTGGGATGAGGCAGAACAAAACAACTTTGGAAAAGCAATTATTTACTATGGGAGTAAGAACCAGAATTGAATGCTTGTGTGTTCATGCATCAGTGGAGGTGTATTTTCTGATCCTGTAACACTCCAGGTGCTATGGTCTGTGATGGAGTTTACCAACTTAGGGGAAGAGCTTAGGTGGAAGAACCACCTTTGAAAGTCACATGGTGCAGCAAGGTGGTTTTGTTGCCAGGTTATGCAGAATGAAGCTTGAAGATCTGTCTTTTGCTTTCATCTCTGCAGTTTATGTCACAGGAGGCAGAGGGCCTATATCTCATAAACTGTCAGGACAGTGAGGAAAGTGACACTGGAGGTACTTTGCTGTTAGGCGCTCTCTCTGCAGGGAGAAATGTAGCATCTCCTGTAGTTAGAAATCATAACAAGTTTGCTTTATATGCAGATCATGTGCTGAGGGGAAGTAAGTCAGAAGGACCAGCAAGTTCTTTAAAATCATCTGTGGCTGTTGACCTGAAGCAGCCAATGAGATGAGGTGTGTCTTGGAGGATTTGTCATGTGCTGTAATAAAAGTTGTGGGGGTTTTGTTATTTGTTTACAGGGTTTTTTCAGAAGAAGCATTCAACAAAACATCCAATATAAGAAGTGCTTGAAGAATAACAACTGCTCTATAATGAGAATGAACAGGAACAGATGCCAGCAGTGTCGTTTCAAAAAATGTCTGTCTGTTGGAATGTCAAGAGATGGTACGTTCCTGAGCTGTGCAGCGATCCTCTGCGAGTGAATCTGCTGCCCACCACAAAACTCACTGCTGAGGGTCCTACTGACAGAAATGCAGCTGACCCTGTTGTCAGGGACTGATTCCCTGTCAGAGGGCATTTAGATCAGCTTGCCACCTTGCCCTGTAAATATCCTGACCTGGTAATGTAATGCTGGCCGAGGAACTGTCCTCCCTTCCCTGGGGGTTGTTGGAGTGGGGTGTGCTGCAGTGGTCTGTTTGGGGTGCAGGTGTAACAGGAGTCTTGATCTAGTATTGCTGAGGTAATATTTTAAGCTGTATCCTTCCCGAATCCAGGCAAGGTTCTTTGTTGCAGATGTTTTTTTCAATGGGGAGTTCTGCCTGGGCTGTCTGTTTCCGAACTAAATGGAACAGCTTTTTAGTATGAGTTGGATCAGGCCCATTGGAGTTGAAGTAGATGGGGTAGTCTTAGAGTAACCATTATGGAGCTGAGAGAGTTTCTTCTGGGTGCACAGACCGAGTATGTATCTTTTTTTTTTTTTTTTTTTTTTCCTTGAGAGGAGGTGGGGAAGAGAGATGATGCTGACCTGAGTGTCTGGTCACCTTGCTGACTATCTGCTCCTCCTGACTTCTTGTTTGTTTTTGAAGCGTAGTGCATTAGTCTGCTACGACTTACTGTCACAAACCAGAACTCTTCCTTCTGTTTCACTTTTTGATTTTTCTCTGGGTCTTTATTTCACAAGAACTAGCAATCTTAGACTGTTAATAATTCAGTGGGTGGAGTGTTTAAAACTTATTTCAAATAATTGTTCTGAGTTCTTGTTGTGCATAGGCGTTATTTCATCCCCTAGGCGTCTGTTTGCGCACAAGGTTGCACCTGCCTTAATGAAAGGGGTTTAGCTACAGTAATGATGGACTACTGCAAGAACATAATTGCATCAGCCAAAACTGGTTAGAAGCCCTTGTAAGGCTGTGGTTGGATGGGGTGGCAAAGGCAGTTGTAGATTCCCCAGGACAGGGTCAAAAGTGCTGCAGCCACAATGATGCCCATCCCCTTGCCAGCAGAAAATGTCCTTGTCAAGGCAAAGTTATGCCAAGGTAAGCTTCGTTCAGCATTGATTCTCTTCATTGTTTTTGCAACTTAGTTCATAATTAGTCCATGAGGAACTGTGTTATAGGACTTATAGTTTATATGGTATTTGAATATGCTTAAAATGGAGCTAATTGTCAGCACACAAAATTGTACTGATTTAACTGATCCAGCCTTAAAGCCTGCCATTTAATTAACACAACTGTGTGTGTAGTCCATAGCTAGGTTTGTAGGAAAAAGGCTTTTAGAGATCATGTGCTTCATAGCTGCCTTCTCTTTGAATGTAAAGGACAGCATATAATTCATATCTCATACCTATTCTGTGCCCAGGAAACTCTTTGACTCCAGTGCTGAAATATTAATGAGAGCAGGAAAAGTCCTTAAAGCTAGGCTATGGTTGGGATCTGTATTTTATGTGTGTGTGTGCTGTTTTCCATTTTGGTTTGACTGTGCCTGTGCTAACACTTTCAGGATTGACTTGAACTTTTTGTTTCTCCTTCTTGGTAGCTGTTCGATTTGGCCGCATTCCGAAGCGTGAAAAACAGAGGATGCTGATTGAAATGCAGAGTGCCATGAAAACCATGATGAACAGTCAGTTCAGCGGTCACTTACCCAGCGAAGCATTAGCAGAACATCAAGATCAAGCTCCTCAAGAAGACCTTTCCTCTAAACCCAAACAAGAGCGGGAAACCCTGAAAAGCCCTTCTCCCCCTCCCAGCTCTGACATGGCTAAGGAAGAAGTGATTGGTATGGTCACTAGGGCCCACAAAGATACTTTCATGTACAACCAAGAACAGTCTCAAAACCCGGCAGAGATGATGCAGCCCCAGAGTGGGGAGAGAGTGTCAAAGAGCACTGAACAATACCTGTTGAGCAGCGAGCACTGTGTTGGTGGGCTTGGTGGCCCTCAGTACCCTGAAAGTGAGCAGCACCTGGGCGGACAGTACAAGGGGAGAAGCACAATGCATTATCCGAGTGGGCACGCCGTGTGTTTCCCAAATGGCCACTGTATGAACTTCACCAATGGCTATACCCCGCGACCGTGTGATAGAATTCCAGAAGATGTCTTTTCTCCAAGCAGGAGCACTACTTACTCCTGCAGCACTGGAGGAAGAATGCATCTGGTATATTGACATCAGTTACTTGATTTGGTGAAAAGCTTAGTGATGGGTGTTTTTTTAACATGAAATACTAACGCTTGAGCATGGATTGACCTGTGCCCCTTTAGTCAGTGAAGAGGCACACAGTTAATTGGCATAACTGCTGAAACATAGCATAGTGGCACAAGTTTGATAGCAGAAGTTGTGATGAGGGAGGGTAACGGCTCCAGTTGCATGTAGGATTTCAAATCCTACAGGTGAAGGAGTTTCTTGGCTCAGTTTCTGTCAAACTGTAAATAGACTAAGGTCAAAGGGCATTGGCTGAAGAAAACATGTTTCTTTTTTTTTTTCTAGCTGCCTTGATTTTAAAAATGAAGATGGATATAAGAGTATAAATTTCCTTCTTCACTGAATCCTCTTTTCATTTGAAAATGATCTACACAGTCAGATACACTGTATTTTCCTTAAAGATACTAAAACCCACTTCTGGAGTGAAACCTCAGGGCTAGGAGTTGAAGTCAGTGCAGTCATGTACCTTGCTAGTGTGTTCTAAAATCAGTCTTCTAGGGTAGGCTGTATGTTACTTCTTTATTATGGGAATAGGCGTATTCTGTTACAGGCATTGTAAAATGGAGGTTCAGTGGGGACCCAAAGGCTAAGTATCCTTCTGTAGAGCATCTTCAAATCTGAACAGAAGCAGAAGGAGGATGCGTTGCTAAACCACTTGAGAGAAGTTTAGGGTCTTTTCTGTAGTACTTGTGCAAGTGAGGCTCTGAACAACATGCTTCTAGGTATCCTAGACAACTTTGCTAGACCATCTTTTCACTCAGTTCTTGACAAAAATTCTTCCCGTCTGCTTGCATACTTTTTTCCTGTTTCCTCAACAAAGGTCCCTCCCCTTTGCCTTGCACCTGCTGTGTCTCTGCCATTCAGGCAACTGGTTCTGTAAGCCCCTGAAAATAGATTGTCCTTCTCCTTATCATTGGAACCACCTGGGATGAGGGAACATAACATCCTTGTCCTCATCCTGCATTACTGTTGAGAAGCACAAGCCCCTGACCTCTTTGAAGTGCTTGACCTCCGAGTGTCTTTTTTTTTTTTTTTTTTNTGAAGATTCTCCACAGGTTCTTGCAGGCCTCTGAAAAATCTCTGCATTATGAAGGTTGTTTGTTTTCAGGCAGGATTGCAGTGTCTCTCTGAGTACTGCATATGTGGAGCATGCCATTCGTAGCAGGCTCTGTCCTCTAATTGCAGACTCTGGGCACTACACCATGGCAAATAATAATAATTCCCAACCTTTCTTCCTTCCAGGGAAAGTATGTGCAGTCATTACGACAGCATTCTTGACACTCCTGAGAAGCAGAGGTTAAACTTGTCAGTGTGGGCAGGCAGGGAGTGGCTGTGCCTGCAGAGACCCAACCAGTCAGTCTGACCTGTGTCTAGCAGCTGCAGAGAGGTTTAACGTAGCCTGCAATGAGGAAACAAAACCAAGTCAAACAGAGATCTGCAGGCCCCCACTGCAACCCTGACATGATGAGAGTTTTGCCAGAGAATTCAATGAGAGCAGGGTCTCACCAAAATGAGTCAGTACGAGTAAGGGAGTGTAATTAGGCTCTGAATAGAGACAGATGTTCAGGGACATCATGTTGTTTTAGTTTGTTTGTTTGGTGACATCCCTGACATGCATATGTGCACATTCCCTATGTGTATGCACTGCTTACAGTCATTCCTGAAAAGGGTTCCCCAAAAAAGGTGGTAACAGCACAAACAGGAAACTTCTTCCATAGGAAGGACCCTTGAACAGCTCTTTCTCAAGAGAGCTTGGATGTAATGCACGGGAGGAATAAGTGTCAGTTTCTACACAGGACCATTTGCGTGAGGGATAGGTTGAACTGCCGTAGTATGAGAAGTTGAGGTGTTTGTGTATGATTCCCAGTGGGGTGCTGAACCTTATTTTCGGAGAGTACTATGTTCGTAACAATACCTGCGGGAACTTCAGCAGTAGTTGGTGTCTGCTTTGCTTCTGGTAGTATGCCTAGATCTTTCTTTTTGTCAGAAAAATTTCCAAATGAAAAATGGTTTCTTTTGATTCAGAATGATTATCAGTTTATGAAACAAGTCTTCTTCCAGCCCAGAGGTAATAGTTTGGTTTTGGAAGTTGTCCTCACAAACACAAATAACATTCTGATTCACAAGTGAACCAAGAAATCTGCAATTTTCTTGAGTGCCTTTTGAGGGGAGAGGAAGGTGAGAGCTTTCTGCACATTGAATGCCCAGTTAGTAACCGGTATTGGGGGGAGGTACAGAAATATCAGTCTTCACCTTGGTTTTCGCTCTCTGCTTTCAAATACACTCACATACACAACATTGAGTATGTTCTTGTAGTGGATCTTAGGACATCACAAGCAAAGAATTGCCAGACAGCAGATTCAAGATGCCCTGTAAAAACAGTATAGCTCTGAGGAATTATTAATTTGTTTTATTGTTTTCTCTTTGCTTTGATGACATGATGTAGGGTTACATGTACCATTTAGTGTGCTTTTGAAGAGTGCCTACAGGAATTCTTGTCCCTGATGGCAGGTAAAATGAAGATTAAAAGGTTTAGACTTCATTTAAAGATGTAAGTTTAATAAAGCAGAAACGAAAGTCTCTGTCTCTCAGAGCATCTGTCTCAGTTTTGTAGAAGGAATTTCCTGGCAGTCAGCCTTTATGGATGTGCTGATCTTGTTAAGTGGATTCAGACTTTCCTGCAAAATCGTAGAATCACAGAATGGCTTGGGTTGGAAGGGACCTTAGAGATCATCTAGTTCCAATTCCCCTGCTGTGGACAGGGCTGCCAGCCACTAGATCACTAGATCAAACTGCCCAGGAATGCTTCTATATGTTTAAGAGAGAAACTGGAATACAAGTTCCTTGGTGGTACAAGTAAAAGCAAACACCTAGGGTAGGAAGGTTGCTCTGGTAATGAGGGTGTAAGCCTGTCAGTCAGGAAACCAAGCCTCAGTTCCTTGCTCTGTTGACGTCTTGGTTGTCTTGACTGAATCGCTTAAGGTGCCAGCAAAACAAGGAAGATCTATGAGAATGATTGTAGCAGTGGGTGTGAGATTAGTTGATTTTGAAATCATGATTAACTGTGAGATTATAGTGATAATACAGGTAAGAGAAATTGAGGTGCCAGGTATGAGTGAGATCACAACTAACACAACTTGGATTCACTCAAGTCTTTCTCTATAAACAGTGTTTATAAACAGACTGTTAATGGACTTCCATATTTTAAGTTCTTTTTGTTTGATTGCTTGTTTCCTTTAAAAGGAGAGGGAGGAAACCTAGTTGCTTAGGGGGTTGAATACTGTTTTGTTTGTTTCCAGCCCCCCTCCCGGTGCATCAAAACTTTCTTGAATAATAGCCTCTTTCAATAATTTGTCAATATTTGGAATGGTATCTTTATGAGTTGTTTTCTGTGTATGTTTTGTAAACATTAGGTCTGCCCAATGAGTAAGACTCCCCACGTGGACCCGAGCAAGTCTGGCCATGAAGTTTGGGAAGAGTTTTCCCTGAGTTTTACCCCTGCAGTGAAGGAAGTTGTGGAGTTTGCCAAGCGCATCCCAGGCTTCCGCGATCTCTCTCAACATGACCAGGTTAATCTTCTGAAGGCTGGGACCTTTGAGGTGAGACCACTGTGTGTGTATTGCAGACTTGACAAGCTGTGAGTGAGTTTGACCTCCTTGGGGAAAAAAAATAAATAGAACTGGGTTATATCAGGTAACACCACTTTTTTTTTTTTTTTCATGGATGCTAGCTCTGAGTTCTCCCTAAGCTGATGATGTCCAGTGCTTCTGTCTGGTCCAGGTATTTTTGAGCTGTCCCTTTTCCAACTAGCTTAAAAGTACTCAGCCCTCTTACCCTTCCCGCTTCCCTGGGCATTAATAAATGACTAATGAGGAGCTTCTTGGGTTTGTGTAGCAGCAGTTATTCTGATAGCTTCCCTTGCTTAGCTCAGAGAGGAGCAGACTGCATCTGGAGAGGTGAATAGTTTAGAAAGCCATTTGTTGATGTAACAGGTTTATAGAAGAATGTTTATCACTTTGCATGTCCTTCATTCTTGAACTGTGTTCTATGCCAATATCAGAGCATCCGTCCTGACCACAGGCGTTTGGTGGCAAGTGGGGATCGCGGAAGCCATCATTCTCCAGGGCAGTACACTGATAACTGTCCTGCTGCAGCACTGTAGGTACCAAGTACCAGCTGCAGCCTGACTTACTGTAGACCTTAATCCCACCAAGTTCTCAGGGTCGATTTCACCCCCTTGTGGTTATGACATATGTGATCATTCATAGTGTGAACTAGTGGTGTTAAATTGGAAATGGTGCCAGAGGACTTGGTGCTGTTTTATAATTAGTGACCTACATGAAGGGAGCCGCTACTTAAGGTTCTAGTTGCTCTCCCAGGCTCTGGTGCAATGTGTCTAACAGACACTTTTGTAAGTGTACAAATGTGAAGTTTAAATATAGAGGACCAGAAGAGATGAAGTCCAGGTATTCAATGTTACCATGCTTTTCTGGGGAGGACATGGTTGGTGATGCTTTTGCTCTCGTTTACTTGATTTATTATTTCAAAGAGGGATGCTGGATTTTGTATTTACCTGAACCAAAGACATTTCTCTTGTAATGGGCTGGGTCTCTTACACAGCCCAGCTCTAAAATGGATAGTTGTTGGGTTGGAATGTACAAGTGATACTGGAGAAAATGGTGCCTGGAGTGTGTCAGTTTCTCTTTCCTCTATTTAGCTGTCATGTATTTTTTGCTGTTGTATTAATTTTTGACCTTTAATATTAAATCTAAAACTCTTTAGGGGCAGTATTTTTACTTTTTGAGCCTCAGCCTCTTATATTACTGTTCACATTAAACATCCTCTGGAAAGTGAAATACTGTCCAGTGTCCATACAGGAGGGTGGAAAATCAGGCTTGAACTGTTCATGCAACTTAAAGCCAAACCCTCGTGTTTTGCAAGCAAAATATTTTGTCTTGGCACTTCCTCACCTCAAGCTTTTTTAAATCTTCATTTGTATGCCTTTTTGCCAGTTACAAGCGCTGCTGATTAAAAAGGTTTCTACATGTAGGCAATTAATAATAATCATGTCTGGCTTCATGTTTATCCCTATTCACTCATTTATAAGAAACATTAATAATGATTTCTGTCAGTGAACTGGTACCTGTAGCTAAAGGCCTATGTGGCATTTTAGCAACAGAAAAATAAAATGTTGCAAAGCAGTGGGGAAAAAAACACACAGGATTAATGAAATCATTTCAATAGAGGCAAAAGCATCTTCAGAGTCTGGTATCTACATGGTCATTTCTGTCTTCTGGGTAACTAAACTAGGATACCCCATATCTGCATGCTAATCGAAAAGCCTGAGTAAAACTACTGCCTCCGAGCCTGTTCTGGCTTCCTCGGGCACTAGTGTGTGGCTGTCTTGGCACTGTGCTTAACAGCAGCTCTTACTCAAGGGGTGCTTCTCCATTTGAAGATGAGAAGGTGCATGGAATCCATGTGGGTGTGGAAGCAATGTAGCTATATATGTTCACACACATGTAAGCTAAAAATCCATTTCAGCAGTGGGAGTACTGTGGAACTCGGTGTGTCCTAGTGGCATTTGGCTGGCTCTGAGTGGGAGCCAGCTCAGGAGAGCAGCAGTGAGCCTAAAGTAAGGGCCTCAGCTGAACTTGAGCTGGTCCTCCCCCGTGCCAAGTGCAGTTAATGGTAGAGCTGGTGACCCCTGTGGATCCATTGGGCTGCTGGCTCAGTTGGTCTGCAGACTCGCTCACTTGGTAATCTGGCTGCGGGTGGTAAGGAAGTGAGCAAGCACTTGACTGTGTGAAGTTTTTATGTGCTGTGGTCAGGTGGTAGGGTTGATCAGGCAGGTGTGTTCTCAGCACACACAGGTAGGAGTCTGGCTCGAGATAAAACAGGAAGAATTAATCATGTGCTGTACCATAGTTTTAACTGTTCTGCCTTGGGTTAGAATTATGACATTGAAATCTCTGTGCGAGGACTTTGTTGTGTTATAAATCAACACAGCTTCATGGGCTTCAGTTTTGAAGACTAACATTAGTACCAGTTACTTGTTATTTGAAGGTAGTGATCCATGTTTCTAAAGCCCAGTTCTGTCAGGGGAGTAGCATTTTGAACTGGAAAGTTGAGTATACGTGGGTCCCTGCTAATGGCCAAGTTCAGCTTTGTCCGTCTGCACTTCTAGTCCCCTTTCCTTGTATTTTAAGGGCTTCTGTAGAGCCTGGGTTTCTGCTTCCTGTAGTAAGTGCCATCAAAAGACATACAGCTTAGGTGGCTACAGTGGATAATATATAGCACTCATGTGTCCATCAAGATTGCTGCATGTCATTTGGCTGTTTAAATTTAGCGGCAGGTCATGTGACGTGCATGAATGGTGTGTGACTTCTCAAACTTTTTTTTTTCTGAACCCTCCTGTGTTCTAAGCTTGTCAAAGGCACTAGTCTTTGCTGAAAATCCAGTTCTTCTCTCATCTGTAGTAAACACTTAAATTCAGTTATGTAGTGTGAGAAAAGATGACTGTCACACCAAGAGGGTACAGCAAGTCTGAAGTTGTAACCAATGCCAGTTGGTCCACTTTCTCCAAATAAGAAGGCTGTTGCGTGCAACTTAAACCTTGAACATGTAAATGAGGTTGTAGAACATGAGCGAATGAAACTTTACAAGCCATTCCACAGGGAAACATTTCACAATACGGCTGAGAAACCACAAGAGAAATTTCAGCCCAGAGGGGTAAGTTCAGCACATGTCAACTGCTCCAGCCCAGGTGCTTGTACCAAAGGGGTACAAGCTGCAGCTACAGACCAGGTGCCGTTTGAAGCCCTGCTTCCTTAGCCTTTTGAAGGCTGTACATGTGGCTCCTTTCTACCAGAGCTCATTAACATTCCTGTGGAAACAGTGATGCAGCATGGTACTTTCCTAAAGAATGCCTAACGGGCCAGATCACCAGGTGGTGTAAATCAGCATTGCTTCAGTTTACACCAAGCAAGTATCTGGTTCAGCGCCTTAACCTTGCGTCTCGTAAGTGTGGCCAAGAAAACAGTTCCAATGCTCTGTATGCCTTTGGCTGTTCAGCCGCTTAAGCAAGTTGACCTGCTGGCGTATTTATGAATGGCATTGTCTTCATGGCTGAGGCTTAGATTTTAGTTTTCCTCCCTTTCACGTTCTATAGCCCCTTCCTGCCTCTGCTCTCTTTTTGCTTGTTTCCCCAATACAGCTGGGGCAGAGCTTGCGCTGTTCTCTACAGCTTAATAGCATGCGGAGAGTTTCTATACAGAATGCTTGTACAGCGGTCAATAAGAATGAGCATTTGATCGTAAATGATAATTTTCTTTTGTTTTCTAAAACTCCACCTATATTTCTTTTTTTTCTTTCACCAGGTTTTAATGGTACGGTTTGCGTCTTTGTTTGATGCGAAGGAGCGTACCGTCACCTTCCTTAGTGGAAAGAAGTACAGTGTGGATGACTTGCATTCAATGGGAGCTGGTGATCTGCTCAATTCAATGTTTGAATTCAGTGAGAAACTAAATGCCCTGCAACTTAGTGATGAGGAGATGAGTTTATTTACAGCGGTTGTCCTGGTATCTGCTGGTAAGGAGAGAAAATTACTTTACATCTTTTCTTAAACTTTGCATGTGATTCTCTATTACAGATTTCTGTAAATGGTATATCTTGTTACTTGAAGTCCCATTTAATAGGTGTCATATTATTAGCAACCTATAATTCACTTTTTTACGCATCTGTTACGTCTGATACTGTCTTCTGGAATAATGTGGCAAAAGGCTTATGCTTTCCTGCATCTTTCAGTAGAATTCAGAAACACATTTCATAGCTGCCCAATGGCTATTTAGAAGCTATTTGTCTGACTCTTCCCTGACTCATCTAAGTTTCGCAGGACAGCGTCAATGAAATTACTCCTGACTCGGACAGCCTAAGTCTTGGGATAAAGTAGTATTTTTATTTCTGAGTATAGTCACTGAAGTCTACTGCGTATGTTACTTAAGTCTAAATCCAGCGGTTTGATCTCTGCATATGTCAGCAAGAAAGCCCTATTAATGTGCATCGTGACTTCTTACCACTAAAGGTCTGCCAATCCACTAACATCTCCACCAGCCTCATGACTTGGTTCATTCCCTGGATATACAGAACACCCTGGCCCAGATTCAAAGGAGGATTAAGCACCTACTTCTGTAGTATTATCCAAAGCCTCACATTAGGCACATTAGCTCTGCGTATAATGCCTGGAATAGAAGATGCAGAATCCCTGCTTGGTGGTTAAGGAGCTCTCTAGAGGTAGCTCTCAGAAATGCTGGTGGCACAACAGGCCAATGCCTGGGAGCTGTTCACCTCTTGAGCAAGTGGTCTTCAGCATGAGTAGTTTGGACCCATGTCTCTGTTATCAGGGAGGGACACTACACACCAGGCAGGGTGCTGTAGGCACATGAGGTCTCTAAACAGGGTGGGACAGTTCAGTCTAGTAGTGTTATGCGTGGCCTAAGTGAAATCTGAGAGCACAGGCTGGAGCAGCTGTGGCCATTTCAGTTGGTGAGCAGTGGGTGATAGGGAGTCTGCAAGCTTCAAAAGCTGGGAGGAGAGGCAGCGTGAGGGAAGTATGGCACTGTAGCCGGTTAGTGATGAATGTTCTGGTAGCAGAGGGAAGTCAGGGGTTTTAGTCACTCTGCCAGACTCTGCTTTACACTTTTTGTCTTTCCAAAAAATTGACAAGAACTGAAGACAGCCTTCAAGGACTGGGAACCGGGCCTCCTCCCTGCTTGGGCAATGTCATAACTAGGCCACGGCTTTCTTCTTGTTGCTCAGTTGCAAGGCCCTGGAGTATCACTGCCTGTTTTGAATATGAGTGACTCCATCTGCTCTGTCAAGTGTGCATTTAGCACAGAGCCTATCTCCCTTCCCCTGCTGTTGCTCCCAGTAGGGCTTAGCTTAGAGATAATATCTAGCTGGATCAGTTCTGGGCAGGTACAGTACACAGTCACAGAGCCGTGGAACAGGACACAAAGGTGAGGTGAGGTGTTTGGTGTTCAGGCTTCTTGCAGTTGCTGAGGATTTTTCAGATTTTCAGATCATGGCTTAGGATGTTTGTGCTACTTGTCTTAGCTTCCTTTGGGCCTGATCTGAAGTCTGATCACCACCTCTCTGGACTTCTTCACAGAACATCTAAAGAGTTTTATAAAGTACAGGTTTGTTGGTCTTTAATGTTTGTGCCCAAACCTGTGTTTGTACCACGTTCCAGGCTCAGTGGTAACCCTGACTGTCACTGTGAGTTCAGAACACACAAGGAGTGTAAGTTTTCTGACCAACCTTACGTTGTAGCTTGCAATAGAACCACAATGCTCCAGTCCTGACTTACACAAGTAAGTGAGAAAGCTTTGTAATTGAGCAGGTGCTTAAGAAGTGCCCCATGACACAACTCATGGAAAAGGAAGGACTTTGTGGCATTCCTGGGGAGGATGCTTGTGGTATGAGGAGCTTGCCAGCAGTAGAAAGGGCCTGTAGAACTGGAAGATTGTGGGCATCTGTTGGTTAAGAGAATCTTTAAAGTCAGATCCTCTGCATCGCACCCCTCAAGGAGAAGCGTGACCCAGGGAGTCATTTGTCTCCCCTGGAGACAAGGTGGAGGAGAAGCTCAATTACAGGACGAGGAGAAGATGAGGTACAACATTAGGGAGAATGACATGGAGATGCAAGCAAAGGGAAAAGATGCTGTAGCTGGAAGAAGAACTCAAGGTGGAAGGGTAAGGCCTCTAAAACTTCTGCATCTCAGAGTGAAAGTGACAAAGAGAAGGTGAAAAAGAGGGTAGAAGTCAAGATTCACATCAGTTCCAGAAGCAGACAGGAGTACGTGATGATTGAATGCTGATTAAGTGATCCAGACTAAAATGCAGTGCTGTACTACTTAAAGATTTTTTTCAACAGACTTCCAGTTTTCAAATTTGATTCATAAGAATGTCAGCAGACTAAAAACCATTCATAAGCCTCTAAATAGTGCTAGTAGGGAGAAGGCTGGTCAGAAGCATTTCCACACGACACTGGGTGAATAACCACTCTTACGGGGGATGTCCAGAATATGCAGAATGAAGAAGCATGGTAGCAAGGAATGTAACTGTGTACATCCTCTTGTTCTGGTGCCACGTGGCAAAGAAAGAAACAGAGCCATGCAGTGAGGCTGCGGAAGTGTTTCTGGTGGTCTTGAGGAATTACCTTGCTACCATGCCAAAATGAAATGAACACTTTGTCTCTGCCTTCAGTTAGCTGGAATTGTTGAATGTGGAGGGGAAGTAGCAAGATGGATTGCTGGCACTGGAGAAGAAGGAAGAAAAGTGGAAGCAAAGCTGAGAGAATGTGGTTTGTGCAGGTCTAGAGACCAGATAATCTCTTAACTGAGGGTGATGCTTTGCGGTAGAAGAAAATGAAACACACACCCTCTATTATTCTCTTATTTAGCTAGTACTGGGGAAAAACTTCAGCTGGCCACAACCAGAAATAGACTGAAAGAGAGAAGCAAGACTTGAATTAATTGAGCAGAGGAGGCTACAGCAACTCACCGGAGGCAGCCGGGAGAGGCTGGACTGCCTTTTTCTCCCTGCTGGGGTGAGGAAGTGCTGTCACTGCACAGAGCTCTTGAGAAGTGTCACCTGGCAAACTTCATGCAGATGTCATCATCCCTGCTCAGAGGGTTTGCAGAGGTGGGGCAAGTGGAATAGTTCACCTAACAAAGGCAGAGAGGCTTCTTTTTTTCTTTTTTTTTTTTTTTTTTTTTTTTTTTTTTTTTTTTTTTTTTTTTTTTTTTTTTTTTTTTTTTTTTTTTTTTTTTTTTTTCCCCCCCCTCAGTCTCATGCATTCTCTCTTGAAGAGCAGCTGTCAAACCCAATGGGCAATTTTTATAGAAGAGCGGAACGGATGCGTATAATCGTGGTTTGACGTTAATCAAGGCTCCTAATCGTTAAAGCAAAAGGTTCTGGAACAGTCTTTCTGCCGGAACAAAAAAGTTAACCGCTCTCAGATGGATCTTGAAGCAGATTATATGATACTTCTCCCCATAATGGAAAGGAACAGCACCAAATAGTCTGGGAGAACGCAGAAGACCCTTCACCTGAGAAGTCCAAACAGATTGACACTGGCAGCAGAAGGGAGGAATTCCTGCTCTGTCTGTGTGGTCTGGCTCAGTGCTACTCCAGAACGCTATTGTGATTCTGCGTCCCAGTTGTGTGTCGCAGTGCTTAACCACGTGTACACCTACAGCATGTTTCCGGTCACGTCCTTCACTCGTGTATGGATGTGCCCTGCTGAATGTACATGGTGTTTGAGAGCAGCTGGCTACAGCTTGGGGAAGAACAGCTGGTGTGCACGGTTAGTAGGTGAGATATTGTGCTTAAAATTTACCATTTTAAGCTACTACTAACGTTCCACCTAAGGAAAACAGGCTGTACTTAAATACAGCTTTCTTGAAAGAGATGCTTCAGGTGTGAGGTGAGTGCAGTATGTAAAAATGTAGTAATTTAGTCCATGTTGAAATTATTTTCTTCTTTATTTGGGAATTTTTGGGTGCATCGTGTTTCATGTTAAGTGCTTGGGGCACGCGCTTTGAGATGGTGCCCGGTCATGTCAAGGCATATGCTTCTGTTGCCCCTGGGGATCCCATTGCGCAAGAACAAGTGTGACTTGTCCTGAGCGGGATTTCCTTATCTGAACATGAATCTCAAGGTTAGGATTCCATGTCCAGCCTTGAGCAATATGTGAGAAGTCCACTGCGGAGTGCCCTGTGCTCTTCTTTGTGCTGAAAGTTGCGATTCAGCAAAACATTGAAGTGCATGGTTCAGCCTGTGCGTTTCTGGAAACATGGGTAAGTGGTTACGGAGAAGGTGACTGAATGCTGCCAGTGCAGCGTTAGCTTAATATTTTGCAGAGCTAATGCTAAATAGCGTTGTGGTATGCGACTTTGAAACTTGTGGCATAAATATTAAGTTTTTCTGTTTCTAGTGCAAACTGCATCCGTTCAGTCCTTTTTTTTTTTTTTCTCCTCTTTCTCTCTCTTCCCCTCTCCTTTCCTTAGATCGCTCTGGAATAGAAAATGTCAATTCTGTGGAGGCACTTCAGGAGACACTAATCCGTGCACTAAGGACCTTAATCATGAAAAATCACCCAAATGAAGCCTCTATTTTCACAAAGCTTCTTTTGAAGTTACCTGACTTGCGTTCCTTAAACAACATGCACTCTGAAGAGCTCTTGGCCTTTAAAGTTCACCCATAGGCCTTTAGGTTTCATTTGTACCCAGACTTGCCTCGTGTTGAACTGTTTTGTGCTAAAATATGTATTTATACAGTTGTACCACTTGTTGGGGAGAGAGTTCACAGACTGTGAACGACTGATAGCTGTTCCATAACCATGCAATAATGCTTCAGCAGGTGCTCTCAGCTAACATCAGGGCAGCGTTCAGAGTTCTCCTAGACATCCAAACCCAGCTGTGCTGCACTTTTGCAGAAGAGGTTGCAATGAGCCTGAGTAAATACGGACTGTTCTTTCACTTAGGAAAAAGATCCACCACTGCCCTCTCTTGTGAGCTGAACGCAGAATAGCTGCGTGTGCATGCGGCAGGTGGAACCGGGGGAACAATCCTGTCAGTCGGAAAATGGAAGAGCTGATCTAATTGGTCTTTCCCTTATCTAATGTATGTATGTCTGTGTCTCTTGGTAACTCACTCATGGTTTCACTGTTGTTATTCCATTAAACCCGATGGAATGATTTCAGCCTGCACCAACTCTTCACTGAGCGTGTGTTCATGCCATGTGTATATAATATAAATAGTTAAGTAATGGGTGTTTATGGCTATATAAAGTACAGAGTTGTGTGTATATATGTGTATGTATATAAATAGTTCTATACATAAAGTATACATATAATTTCTTCACAATATTTTAAACTGTGAAGGAATTTAAACTTAGAAAAGGAGGTGATCTATGGAAAGAACCAAATAGATGCACTTTGCATATTGCTGAACTAATAATCTGAGCATTTCTAATTTTTAGAAAACATCAAATTAATAAGCTGTGTTTATTTGAGGAAAAAAAAAGTATATAGAGTGGCACCGAAGGGGCAGAGTCACATTCAACTTCTGGAATGGTGTTGTAGAGGTTGGTTGTCCATGGCCGCTGAGGCTCGTACGCTCTGTAAACGGTTAAAGAAGCACCAGATGCTCTTCAAAAACTTCAGCACAGATAGAAAGAAACTATCAGATCAATAACAGCATTTGAAGAAAAGATGTTATAAGACTTACCCATAGTTGCATTGGGATGTGTGTGTGTTCTGTGATCGTTTATTTCTTACCATGTGTCGTTTTGCTGCTTCATTGCTAAATGAGAATTTAATATAGGAATGGGAGGTTCCCCGTGTCTCTTCACAGCCTGGGCTTTGTGGTTCCCATGCCTGTTCTGGAGCTCTCTGTTGATGTGTGTGCGCGTGTGTATGTGCAAAGAAGGTGCACTGGATGGTCTGGATTTTTTTTCTTAAAAAACCACAAACAAATGGGACTTCTTGTTTTGTTTATGCCAGTAGTAAATTACAAAGCAGATCCTTAAGGCTTGAGATTCTGCTGCTTTTTCATCTAGGAAAATGGCTGTCTATGGGTTTTCTCCATTTGTAGCAGGGCCTGATGCCAGAAAAGATACTAAAGTCAAAGCAGTTGTGTTAATTAGTTACGTTTGTTTTGCTAACGGGGGAAGAAGATGCTCTGTTACCCTTGTGTTTAGTTAGCTCACCTGAGAGGTAAGCCCTCTGGGGGCTAACCTAGACCCAGCCAAAGGCGTGGTGACGTTTAGATGGCTGCAGTAGCTGAGGCTGCAGGCCAGGAAGCCCTCCGACTGCAGGAGTTTCCGCTGGCTGTGTGGGAGCAGCTCTCAACCAGCAGTGAGATGGGGCCTACTGTGCCCCTCCGCCCTACTGTGGGGCTGGAGGAGCTACAGCCCTCCCTCTGCCTGCCCAGGGGCATCAAGAGCAGCTGGGTCCCAGGCTCTCTGCTACCCTTGGGCTGGGATTTCCCCTCAGAAGTTGGTAAGGGTTCCCCCCAGAGGTGGGGGGCAGGCACTGAGCGGAAGGGAGCTGGGGACATCCAGCCTTAGGTCTGGCTAAACCAGAAGAGCACACCCTCTCTGCTCAGCTGCTGCAGGGAGAGCTATTTTGCTTCAGGCTGCTTTAACCACTGGGTAGTAGCCCCTTAAGTAGTTTTGCTGTCTGAACATGCTCTCAGGGCATGTTGTCCTAATTTCTGTTAGCAGTCTGCATCCTACCAGTATTACTTGTATGAGAGCTTCATGGAATTACGCATCGAACCATTGAGACTTTTTCTTTAGAAAGGACACAGTCGTGTGTTTTGCATTATCTAGGAGCTGAAATGTTTCTTTGTAGACCCATTTCAAATGCAGAAAGTGAAGTTAACCCTTGGTTGGTTGGGAGGGAAGGAGGCTTCTCACAGAGGTTGCCACCCTACAACTGTGTTCTCTTTTGTTTCGTTTTGTTTTAAAACTGTATTATTAAGCCTTTAGGAATGTATAACCAGGACTGAGTAATTACCGCTTATTAAATTTTTAGTTAGATTGACCACGTATGCCTATAGATAAATATTCTAACTTCTGCGATTTCATTTGAAAGAAACCTTCCTGTACATAATGGAAAAACGCATAACAGAAAAAAGCCCCAAACAGATTGACTGAACAAAAAAGTTGATTAAAGTACTGTCTAAGGGTGACCCTTGTATTACAAACCCTAGCTGGACTCCTAGAAGAAAATCTAAACTCATTGTATTAGTTGTGTATTGTGAGCTCTTCTTTTACTGTGTCACTGGTTATACACTTGTTAAACGCTGAGATAATAGACTTCATGCCAGGCATTTGAGTACTGTAGATTGGGTCATTGCTGAAAGATTAATGTACTGTATGACTTAAATGAAATTTTTATTCTTGATTTTATTCTTGATTTTGTTCTTGTTTTAAAAGATTAAATATGGGCATTATGTCAGCAAGCTGAACTGTGGTTCTGTGTTCTTTGCATCTTTCCGTACAAAGTGGGAAGGGGAGGACAACATGCAGGGATGAGCAAAGCTGCCATGAGCATCAGCGACATAGACTTCCCTTGTAGGTGCCGTGCTTGAGCCCTACGAGCAGGGCTGTGAGCCACGTGAGGGCCCAGCACAGTGCTCTTGAGCTGTAATGCTGCTGACCCTGCATGAGGAGGTTTTCTCTTAACGCAGCAAATTTGGGGGGGGAAAAAGCTTTCCAGTAAAAGTACAGTTCCGTTCCCCATCTTCCCAGGTTGGCAGGGTGCTCTGGGACAGGGATACACGGTACTGGCACTTGAGTGAAGCTTGCTTGGCTTGGAGTCAGCAGTGCTGTGAACCTGGCAGTGCCCGGCTGCCTGAGCTCTACAAGGAAACACTGAATTTTGCAAGGAAACAAAAGTATCAGTGTAGTGATGTGAAAGTACAAAGACGGGAGGGTGTGGGCAGCCGGTTGCCTCATCCTGGGCCTTGGGAAGGACTGGTTGTATCAGGGTGGGAGAGAATGAACGTTAACTGAACCGCAGAGCGCTTTGATTCCAGAACCAGATTGTACCAGGAAATAATTGGCACTTCCTTTTCCTTGTGGAGTGCAGCAGGCAGCTGCCAGGGCCTTAACTGCTGAATACCTTTTTTTGTTCCATGGTTGGGGTGGAGAGTGGGGATGAAAGGAGAGAGGATGGCCTGGGGTTGCTACCCCTGGCACTGGGCAGCTTGGAAACACCTGTGTGGGAGCTGCCTTCACCAGACAGAAAAGTTGGTCAAGGACACAGCAGTAGCACCAGCCAGAGGGAGAGGAGGCTGGGTGCTGGGTTATCAGGAACAAATGGGTCTGTCTCCCCAGCAAAGCACCGTCTGTGCAGATGCTGCTCTGCCATATCTGGGCCTGGTGCAGAGCAGTGGATATCTGCTGCAAGCCCCAGCGCTTCTGGTTTTAAGGCAGTGCTTGCAATGGCAGAGGGCTGATCCTCTCCTGCAGCAGTGGAAATAAACTGTGTCTGCCGGAATGCCCAGAGCAGGCTGTGCTGTTACAGCACGAACGGTTACTTCTGGCTGGAGGAGGAACCTTGGGTGGCTTCTGCTAAAACAAAGGCTGTCTTGTTTATCGTTTGGCGCAGTAGAGATATTCAAGGCAGTCTCATCTGCCTGCACACAGCTGAGGGTTGCCTCTGGCAGGCTGACGTCCCTGCGTGGTCCCAGCACATGGACAGCTGGAGCAGAAACTTAGATCCCCCTCTTCTCCCTCCTACCCTGGCCCAAATGGGTGCAAAAGCCCTGGGTAGCTGCCCAGGTCTGTGCATGGAGGTGGCATCCTGCTGGCTAACTGCTTGTGGGCACAGGGCTCTGGGCAAGAGAAACACAAGGACAAGCAGCACTTGGCACATGTGCCGGGGTCCCTGGAGGCAGATGACATGAGGTATTTCACAGTGTTGCATTTCCACACACACAGCTAGAACCTTCTCACATGCAATGCTCACCTCGAGCAGGGAGCTCCCTGCTGCAGGGAGAGCATTCCCTTTTTGGTTCCTGCACTTGCCCACCAGCAAGGGGGAGTCACTTGCTGACCTTGCAATACACAAAAGGTGCTGAGCAGCGACCTGCACGTAAGTTCTGCACAGGGCACTTCTTTCACGGGCCTGTGGGTGGGCTGAGCGCAGGCAGCAGTGCGAGCACCGCCGGGAGCATCCCGCCAGCGCTACCGGGAATCACCTGGCTCCTGCTGCCAAAAATCCCGGTGGAAGAGGGCAGGGAGCGGCACAGGCGCGGCTTTGTTCCTGAGCTGCTCCTGGCCCGGCTGGCACACGGCTGGCACCGGGAAGCCCTGGGCCAAGGCTCCCGGGGCTCGGCTTGATAAGGGCTCTGATGGGGTCCGTGTGATTGCCAGCGCGGCGGGCAGGGGGCACTCGGGCACCGGGGACAGCAGCCCGGTGGCTGGGGGGGGCTGGCAGCCCACCTCGGGAAGGGGACAGCGGGAGGGAGGGCTGAGCTGCGGATCTGGGACGGGGAGGAGGGAGCGGCGGATTTATCGGGACGTCAGGGCAAATGGGAACGGCACGCCCGAGGCATCAAAAGGGGAAAAGAAAAGCACGCAACGGAGCCGAAGTGGCAAACACAGCTCGACAAGGAGCAATTACCCCAGGCTGGGAGAAAAGCGAGCGTACAGCACGGAGATATTCCGTCAGCAGTGGCAGAGCAGGGCTCGAAATGAAAACAATAAAACAAAAATAACAGTTCAAGCCACCCAGATGCTCCGATAGCTCAGCCCCTCCGCCAAACTCGGCAGATAACTGCCTCCAGCTGCAGCCGCTCCTCGGCCAGCGCCCTTGCTGCAGTGGGAGGCACAGGGAGGAGGAGGAGGAGGAGGAAGCCCTGAGCCACAGCTGGGCACGGCTGACACGGGGATGCAGCCCCCTGGCCCCCGTGGGGTGGGGACGCTCGCACCACCCTGGTGCCTGGGACACCCACTAGCAGCCAGCAGAGCTTTGTTAAAGACCAAGCAATCGAGGAGGAGGAGAGGGCCAAGGGGTGAATTACCACAAGACCAAGAAAACACGTACCAAGAGCGGGACAGCCCATGACTGACAGCTCTGCGCTGCCGTCGGCCCAGCTGCTCCAGGTACAGCTTTAAGTGTCCTGGTTTCCCTGGCTATTGACTCCACACCAGAGCTGTACCAGGGAACTCCAGGTTTATCTGTTCAGGGGATGGGCAGGAACCCACCTCTGCTGCAGGTAGCCCATGCCAAGGCAGCAGCTCTGAACCATGGCCAGCTCCTGCAGAACCACTCAGAAACATTCATTAGGACTGGTCTTGCATTAAAAACCTTCAGGCTTGATTTGCTGCTGCTCAGGAAACCCCATTTGCTTTCTTCCTTGTTTACCTATAATCCTGATTCAGCTCTGAGATGAGCAGCAGATAGGGAAATCTGTCCTTCAGACACCCTGTGGCTCCTGGGGATCTGGTCTGAAGTTCAGAAATGGCTTCAGTGGCAATATAGCACGTGCAAGGGTGGGCAAGGTTGCATCTACAGAAAAAAAAAAAAAAAAAGGCTGGGAAAGTACTGGATAAGATTTAAGGGTGCTGTCGACAATGTGTTGTTGGGCTGAAGAACTTAATGGTATAGCAGGCAGCCCCCATGGGGAGCTCTGCCAGTCCCCCTTCTTGGCTGAGGTGGCGTCTCTGTGCTGCACTGGCTCAGGGCTGAGGAAGACTCATCCCTGCTGACGGTGTGTGGCCCAAAATGAGCAGCAGGAGTTGCTATCTGAGGTTAGTAAGGGAGTCATTTAAATTCCTCACCATCAGATGAAATCATCGAAGGTTTAGCACACATGGGTTCTCCAGCAATGCTGCGGTGATTCACAGCCTCTTATCCTCATTCTGTGCCTGATGGAGGTTTTACATCAACAGGAAGGGTTTTCCTCCGTCACCCTAAAGCCACTGTGGATAAACCTCAGGTGTTTCAACACACTCAGAGGTAGATGACTGAGTCAAGGAGAGGATGCTCGGCTCTTTAGCAATGTGTGGATGTGGCAACAGAATTGTACAAGGCTAAGGATTTCTGTCATGCAGTTTTCATCAGTGTAATAGAAAGAAAAATCCAGTCAATCAAATCTAATAGTGATTATGACTATAATTTTTGTTCAGCCAAAACAACACCAAGAACAAGTTTTTCAAGAGCCCTTGATGATGGCAAAGTGCTAGCTCCATTTTTTGGCTGCCACTCATTAATTGACATGATTTGTGCTTCCTTTGTGATGAGAAGCACTTCAGAAAGATGCCGAATATAAACACAGAAATTAACAGAGAAGTGAGATGAAGCCAGAAGATGCTGGATGGGGGAGGTACAGCTGAGCACATGCGTTGTTGTGTTCCTTTCTTTATCCATCCCTTGCCAATGGAGATCATAAATCCCCCAGAGAAGAGAAAACTTTACTGTTGAGGCTGCTGTAATGTCAACAGAGATTGCTGGATGATGCCTCTGGCCTCATCACCTCTCTGCACGGTATCTAGAGAGCTGGGGCAAAGGATGAAAAAACATACACCTGACAGTTTGGTTTTAAAGCTCTTCAAAGGTAAACCATTTTCTCTGAACCTTCTGAAACCACAGAACTGCACAGGAATAATATTTAGACACAGTTCAAAAGCATCCAAATCCCTCTTCAGGCTCCAAAGGTACCCCTTGAATGCCACGCATCACTCAAACCCACTACACAGCTGCATGGGCCCATGGGGCACCTGCCCCTTGGCATCCTCGTCAGGCAATAGTTTGAACATCAGAGCTGGAGCCCATCCACGAAGCCCTCTTCTTCCAGACCATCCTGGCAGCCCCTGCGACACTGGGGTGTGGCACCCCCAAGTCACACAAACAACTCACGTCATCCTTATCAAGAGAGAAGGTAAATAACAGATCTAATGTGAGCCTTGTAGTCTTAAAGTAACTCATTAACCTCCTTTTCCTCTTCCCATTCTCCCCCCGTCCAGAAGTTTGTACCTTCATCTTTTCAGCCCAACAGCCTTAGAACTAAATTATGTACATTTTATCTGACCGTATTAATTTATTCTAAAGAATATCTCTCATTTCTGATAAGAACATATCATAGGCTGCAAAAGCGTTGAGCCTGTTGATAGTATTTACCTATGCCTTCATGTGCTCTTTGCATTTCTGCAATCTGGGCATTTGTTCACGCTCCCACTTCTTCTTTCCCTCCCATGTCGAAGTCTTTCTGTTGAACAAGAGCCAGGATCCTCTCACACCGCAGCAGGGGGAACAGGGCCTCTCCGTTATCTTGAGGCCTCTTGACGGGCACCCCTGAGGTCTCTGCTCCTCTAGAAAACTCCAAGATTCAAAACCTGATGATGGGAGGGAAGGATAAAATCCAATAGAGGTATGCAGAAGCAGAGAGAGGCACACGCACACACATTGTGACTGCAGGCACTGTGAGAAGCAGGGTTAGAAAATGCTCTTGTTTTTATTTCCTATGCAGTTCATTTCCCTTCTTTTATTTGTGATACTTGCTCTTCCCCCTTCTCCCTGGTACTTGCAGGGCAGAACTTGATTTGCTGCCCATTGCAGGATGCTAGCAGGGAACAGAGCGCTGCCCTGTTCTGCCACACATTTAGTTGCCATCAACGCCAACCTGTAGGATTTTGGCATCCTCCAGCTCCACGCGTTCTGTCTCACATCAAGCATGAGGATAGCAGACTCTCAGGGTGGCTGATCTTTCCCTGAGTTAAAACCAGTGACAGTAATTTACCCTAGCTCCTAAATGGCAGAATAATAAACTCATTCTGAGACTGACCTTGCCTTGCCAAGCTTGTCAGCCATCAATTGCTACAACGAGAAGCACATCCTGAACCTAAAACTTGTACATAAGCATTTCTTACTCAGTATTTATACATGCTCATTAATGCAACAGCCCAGGAAATCACAGGGGAAATATCGCTGTATGTCTGCTATTTGACCTGTGAAAGCAAAGCACCAAATGCAGCAGAGGCAGGAGCACACTTTCTGTCCAACACGGCTCGCTCCTGGCAACAAGACGTGCCCTTAACACTGGGGCGTACAGTGATGGGAGAGCTGCAGGGGGTCAGGGCACTCCACCTGCTGCAGGCATGACCAAGTGGCTGCAGCACAGGGGCCAGACCACTCTGCCTGGGCAGCAGCAGCAGCCGTTTGCTGCTTCACCGCTTCTGTTTCTGTGCCAGAACAGCACACCTCCCTAGCAGAACACCTGTGCTTGCCAGAAGGAGAAGCCTTGACCTTCCAGAGACTCTTAATTCTTAATTGAACTCTGCTCAATTAATTTTATTAGCACCTAGCAGACTCAGACTTGAGTCTTCAGGTGACAGTTCCATTGTGACAGTTGTTTCTCAACAGGAGCCGTGCAGCACCTAGTAATGCTATGTGTGCGGCTATTATCTGCCCTGTCAGAAAGCCTAGAAAAGCCCGATGAAAAGACCTGTCTTTAATCCAGAGGAATTCATTCAAAGAAGCAAACCTGATTCAGAGGGCTGCAGGGAGTTTTGCTAACAGTGTTGTATCCAAAGAGCAATACTCAATGTGACACAGATAGAACAGACCAGTCTGTACTACGCTGCTTAAATATTTATTTATTATATCATGGGAGGTAGCAGAGAGGTAACTCTGAGCAGGTAATTTCTAAATCTGTTCATCATGTGTAGCCTGGCAAGCTCCTTGTCCTGGGGTTCGCTGTAGTTTAGATTATCTTGAGTCACAAATATCGATCCAAAGAGAATGACATAAAAACTACCCAAGCTGCTCCATGTACTTCTATTTCTAGAGTCCTCAGAGGGACACCTGCATCCCAGTGTCCCTCTCTAGAGACTGTGATCTCTCTCCCCATTATATCTTGGCTGAAAACCAAGACACCTTCCAAGGTGAGTCAGTAAAACACGCGCAACATTTTGAAGCAGGGCAATCAGCCGGTGATGAAGTACGTAACTAATGCTTGTATCATGAGTGCTGGTGGGCTGATGTTAGGCTGATAGGGAGATGCTGATGCCGTCAGTCCTGGAAAAGATACCAACGTGGTGATGCTGGGGTGCTTGGTTTGTCCATCCTGGGCGATCTTCTGCTGTCAAGAGAATGCACCCCAGGCCTCCTGGCTGTGGAAACAAGTCAGACATGTAGTATGATCAGAGCAACAGGTTTGGCTTATTGTCCTGCTCCAGGCTGTAGGGATAAAGGGCAGGCACCACGGACAGCTGGGATTACATCATTTACATCTGTTACCTCGTTTTCCATGTTCTGATCCTCCCTTTCTCCACCTCAGCCTCCTCCCAAATAAACAAGTTGTCCATAATTGCTTTTTCCCAGCCATCCAAGTTTAGTTACATCCATACCCAAATTCTGTATTTCTAACAATGAAATGTGGGTGATCTTGACATAATGTGACACGGCTGATACAGTTACACAGGCTCTGTGGGCCTTGCATGATCCCACTCCCAAGAAGGTCCCCAACACTCCCCTACAGTCATCCTTGAAGTCTGGCTATTCCTCGCATATCTCACTTCTAGCCATCTGTGAAATCCAGCCATTCCTCATGGCACCATACGTAACGTTTGCTGCCTTCTCACATTGGCAGCTGTCATGCCTGGCAATTACTCCAGTCATGTCCGGTGGTTTCTTATTTCCTGCTGAGTAGCTCATAGGCAGGCTGGGACATCATCATCTGCCTGCAGCCTTAACGAATACTACATGATTTTCAGGCAGCCTGTGATATCCACCCCAGCTGTGTGCTGCAGGAACTACAGAATGGTCCAAAAAAATTCTGGAAGGAATCAGCCTAAAAAATCCCTGGACCGTACAGAAGCCAGAGCATGAACCCAGGTGCACCAGGACTCAGAAATTGTTCCCCGCCTCTCTGTACATCTGTCACAGAAGCTGTAGTTTATGCTACCTAGGTGCACAACCAACACTCACACTATTATGAACCAACCATTCCACAGGAGGCGAACATTTTGAACTAGGGCAGTGCAAAGTCTCTGCCCCGTAGCTGCCATGGGCTGATCGAGCACCCATCTTCCCAGTCACGAGTCACAGGCTCAGGTCAAGGGGAAATCAGGGTTCAGTAACATCCATACTTTTAATTCTTTTGGCTTTTTGCAAAAGCAACAGATAAATTCTGCTTTCTGACAGCATAAATTTTTGCTGGTGCAGTACTTCTAGAGTGCAAATAATCTCCCTTCTACAGAGAGGACTGGTGTGCACCCAGAACTGCCTCTCTTCTACAAGACCTCGGCACTTGACCTCCGATCCAGATGCAGGAGCAACCCTTTGCTAAGAAGGAAAATGCCCAGGACTCAGAGTGTGCAGCTGTATAAGATGTAGGAAAGAAAAATGGCTCAATGGCCATTGCAGGAATGCATCTCCCCTACAGATAATCCTCTGTGTAACATTCACATTGAGCAGGCAGAAAGTGTTTCATCTGCAACAGACACACCTCAAAAAGGGATTCCTCCTCTGGAAGCTGGCTGTTACAAAC
Organism: Alectura lathami; assembly: GCA_013399715.1. NCBI lineage: Eukaryota > Metazoa > Chordata > Aves > Galliformes > Megapodiidae > Alectura > Alectura lathami. The sequence goes on from VXAV01007876.1 coordinate 81,523, forward strand.
CTCACAAACCTAGAGAGGCTCACTAATGGAAGTAAAACATCTTCTAAACCTCTTCTGAAGCTCCAAAAAAGGAAATCTTTTCTTGCTTAGTAAAATCAGAGGAATTGCAAAAGTATCCCCGAACATGTTCCTGGGGTTGGCTTGCTGCACCAGTTGAGTAGACACACAGTGCTGCAGTTGCTGGCTCATGGAAGTGATTCTGAAACCTGGCTTATTTGTCCAGCATTTTGTCCTCTCCTAGATACATATCGTGTCTTGACATCACCTGATTAAAACCCTTATTAGCTCTTTTTTCCTATAAATAAAAAAGAAAAGAAAAGAAAAGAAAAGAAAAGAAAAGAAAAGAAAAGAAAAGAAAAGAAAAGAAAAGAAAAGAAAAGAAAAGAAAAGAAAAGAAAAGAAAAGAAAAGAAAAGAAAAGAAAAGAAAAGAAAAGAAAAGAAAAGAAAAGAAAAGAAAAGAAAAGAAAAGAAAAGAAAAGAAAAGAAAAGAAAAGAAAAGAAAAGAAAAGAAAAGAAAAGAAAAGAAAAGAAAAGAAAAGAAAAGAAAAGAAAAGAAAAGAAAAGAAAAGAAAAGAAAAGAAAAGAAAAGAAAAGAAAAGAAAAGAAAAGAAAAGAAAAGAAAAGAAAAGAAAAGAAAAGAAAAGAAAAGAAAAGAAAAGAAAAGAAAAGAAAAGAAAAGAAAAGAAAAGAAAAGAAAAGAAAAGAAAAGAAAAGAAAAGAAAAGAAAAGAAAAGAAAAGAAAAGAAAAGAAAAGAAAAGAAAAGAAAAGAAAAGAAAAGAAAAGAAAAGAAAAGAAAAGAAAAGAAAAGAAAAGAAAAGAAAAGAAAAGAAAAGAAAAGAAAAGAAAAGAAAAGAAAAGAAAAGAAAAGAAAAGAAAAGAAAAGAAAAGAAAAGAAAAGAAAAGAAAAGAAAAGAAAAGAAAAGAAAAGAAAAGAAAAGAAAAGAAAAGAAAAGAAAAGAAAAGAAAAGAAAAGAAAAGAAAAGAAAAGAAAAGAAAAGAAAAAATGGGGTAGATATCTGGCTTTGTTCTGAAACCAAAAACACTGCCATCATCCCGAGTTCAGGAAAAATATATGCGTGGGAATAATGGAGTGTGTAGGTGCGTTCAGCTGTCTGGAGCCAAGGCTAGAGGCAAATCAGATTAGATCAGCATGGCGAGAAACGTGACAAGGTGTAATTAACACTGGATGACTGCTTAATTTCACTATTGATTCTTTTAATAGAACTTTAAATAAAAATGAAATTAAAAGGGATTCCATATATGTGAGTGGTCTCCGTGTCCCCTTTCCCTCCAAGCCAGGCCCCAGCCACTGTCTCAGGGCACCAGCAGGGCCCTGGCTCTTCCCCTGCTGCCGGCAGCTGCCCAGGGCTCCTGGTGGCATCCCCACGGACGCTGCCAGCATAGTGCTCGCTTCCTGTCACTGCAGGGCAGCCCAGGGCCTGGAGAGGTACCTGCCTTGTCACAGCTGGTCTCTTGCACCTTGCTGAGCACTGAGCCAAGGCGTCACGTTATTGCCTTTTGCGTTTCCTACATTCTGCAGAGGGAGAACGATAACCTTAAGGCAGCACACATGTTTTCCTCCTGAGTAAAAACACCTAGGACTGCTTGGGCCACGTGAAGCCCTAGTGTGTGTTGAATTGCTCACTCCTGGGCATGCATTCTGTCTGATCTTTGTGTTCTCCTAATCATGCTCTTTCCTCTTCCTTTCTTTCATCAGTTTCCACAGCTCTTAGATATTTATCTACTTGCCAGGACTTGCCACAGCCTCAGATATTGCTGTATTGGTGTATTTTTTCAGATCTTTGCCTCCCTTTTTACTTTTTATTTTCCAGTTCTCCTGATCCTTACAGTGGACAGTCTGTCTCCGAGGTTTAACTTTGGGTGTGTTTTCAGCTTTAGACAATGTTCATTCCCTTTTTTAATATATAATATCCAGGAGTCTCACAGCTCCAGTAAGGTTAAATTTTTTCCCTATGCTCAATGTTGTCTTTTGTCTTCAAACTCCTACAGTATCTTTAGACACACATTCTGGTATGCAGCAGCTGTCACTTCTGTTTTAAATATCACATCAGGCACGGAAGATCGCTGCCTCTGAAAAGTGAGAAGAGGCTGATCTTCTTGGAAATCATGCAGCATCCCTCTGAATGGAAATGCTCTAACCTAGGCATTCCTCCACATTCACACAGACAGGCTCTTGCAAATTCAAATTCCACCAGCATTTGGGAAATGATTTGTTTGTGGTTTGGCTTTGATTTGCTTATATTCTTCTCCACTTTTTTTTTTTTTTTCTTTTTTACTCTATTTTCCAAAAAATCTACTGCAGGTTTTTCCCTGTTAAAGGCCACCCTGGCTCTGCACAGCAGGTGCTGAACTTGTATCATTTTTCCAAGTCTGTGATACTTCTGAAGTGATGAGGACAACACAGGACCGGCATGATACAGGAGCCTTTTTCTCCCCTTGGGACCTGCAGGGTGTGAGCCTTACGTGGTCAGGCAAGTAGGGCTGGACATTTATCTCCATCACGAGCACCATGATAGATGTTGCTTTTCACAAGAAAAAGGGTTTTGACATTCACGAGGCACTGCAGAGCTAGTCTAGCATGACTCTCTGCAGCCCAGTGTAAGGTGGGGAAGCGGAGAAGGGTGGTGACCACTCGCATCCTTTTGAACCCTTGCGGGGCCCAGTATACCTGAAGAGGTGGCCAGAGGCACATGTCACTTCCCAACCCATACCTTCTCAGTCACTTTTTTCTGTCCCCTCAGGTGCCATCTGCTGAGCTAATGGAAACCGGCTGGTTCCCGAGTGCTTCAGAAGGCAGCTCACAGCTGACTGAGAGCGTACTCACTCTGGCAGTGGCCAAAGCACAACCTCCACCACCACCACCACGAACAGCGATGCCTGAGGAGGTCACTGCCAACGCACCGAGGTCTGTGGCAGCAGAGTTTCTCCTTCCCTCGAGCAACCACGTGTGACGCAGCACGTCAGTGCCTCGCTCCAGAGCAGGGCCCAGCAGCCCACGACTGCCAGACCCAGAGCAACACGGCCCAGGGCTGGGGCAGCACGTCCACACTCGGGGGCCTGAAACGAGGTGCTTTAAGGGATTTAGCTGAAGGGAGAGCACGGATCCACCGCTTTCCCCCAGGCCCTTTGGCCTGTGAAGGCAGGCCCCGTTCCCACGGGCAGCAGCTCCCAGCAGCTCCCTTCTGGGACAGGCCAAGAAACCATTCTGGATCCAGGCTCTAGGCCTTGCTTTTCCTGCCGAGGGGATGAAAGACCCCTCGAGACCCCTGCAAAGGAACATGAGAGTGGAGGCAACATCTGAATGGGGAGATCTTCAACAGGCAGCTGACTGTGAAGCGCAATATTTGGCAATACAGAAAGTCCTGGTGTACTTGAAATCTTTTGGATTGGTACTACTCTGTCCTTCTCTAAATATTTAATTGGGAATGTATTTTTCTTAGTCAAATATTTCCCCCTCCAATTTGCATTTAAAGATAGGTTTGGGTATTTAATTTACAGCTTAATTTCATTAAGACAGCTGCCCTTCAATACTTGTCTGTTCAGAGGTAGTGAGGGCACAGTTCATCTGTATTTTGGAGCTTCTGGCTCTCCACTTTCTGGGACAATACAGTGCATTCATGGTGCTGTGGTGATGAAGCAGTTTTGACAACACCAACAAATGGCTCAGAAGGTTCTCGTCTTCAAAAATGTAAGGCATGCTTTATCATTATGCACTTCACAGAAAACAGGCAAATGTGGACCTTAAAAGACAATGTCTGTGAAAGTGTTGGGCATGAAATCCTAGCTGTATGTGTTAGAGACAACTTTCAAGTAATATTAAATAAATATGTATACTGATCCTCTTAAGCTGTCTCAAACTCTACTTTCAATTGCTTCACCTTGGATATATCTTGGAAAAATACTGGAATTATATGTCCTACAGGACACTTCTCTAGACTTTCAAGGTCTATTTCCTCCCACTTGGAAAATTCTCTTTTTGTATCAGGTGTCTCTGAATGGTCCAAGTCATATCTACAAAGTACATTCTAAGTTTTTGTCCCTGAATAGTAACATAAAAGTAAGATACTATCAACTGGCCTCTACTCTTCACTTGAAAAAATCATTCACCAGCTCTGACACTGCATTGTGCAGGTGAGAAATCTGATGCATGCCTCTATAATTTACAAGAAAAAAGGTAATTGGAAGCAACCAATAAAGCCTTTGTTTAACAAGTCCTCCTGAAAGCAACTTGTAAATGGGCTCTTGATTGAGAATTCCTCCAAACAACTTCAGTTTAGAAATTCTAGCTGAAGGCCACATCTGTTTTCCTGAATGGGTTTTCTAAATCTTTTACTTTCTAACAGCTGTTGACTACATAAACACTAATTGCACCACTGAACAATAGTTGTCTCTATTGAACTGTTTGGCAGATAATGAAAATAGACTGCAGAGATAAGAAAGCACATCTTCAAGTTCTTCTGTTCTGCTAGGCAACTGCATTCATAAGGTTTATCCTTTACTGGAGTTAATGTTTACTTTTGATGATAATAAGTGAAAATTAGTCCACAATTACTTCAAAAGCAGTAATTATGTTTTAGAAACAATGCCCAGCTTCTACTTAGATTTGCTTACCTTTTCTGGACCCATTTTCATTAAGGAAATGGCATTGTCAGACTGTTGGCAGACCTCTGAAATAAAATGAGAAGGTTCATTTCTGGTACTATCAACCTCCATTTCACTTCCAACTGCTCCTTCAGTAGCACATTCGGGAAATCCTTCAAGGAAAAAAGGTAGAATTTAATGAACAACAGAATTTTTAGGACAGCAATGAATTTCTGCTGCATTGAGTTCATTTACTTTTCCAGTCAGAAAAATACACGTACTGTATAGAATTTTCAAAAGTAAATACAGGTCTCTGAAACTGTCTCGCTGATTGATAATTACATTGGACTGAGCTTTCTAGTTTTTCTAGCCAAACAGCTGTTGGTCTAACCAAAATAATAATTTTCCCCAATAAACTTTGCCTCACTTATGGCTAACATGTTTTGCATTTGGCCAGCTAGCTATTAGTGGTTTCTAGCAACGCTGATAAGGTCTTTCAGCCATTACTCATTCATGTGCTTGACACGAACACACTGACTGTGATTAAATGAACCGTGATTGGTTGCTTTCCTCATTGCCACCAAAAGTCATTCCTAGTTACTAGCCCCTTTTTTTCCTAAGTATACTTACCAAGATAAAATATTTTCTCATCACTTATTTTTTTACTATTTCTGTTAGTGGTACTGACAAAGGTTGGTTCAGCTCTCAGAAATACTTTGAGCTTGGTTTCTAAATGTCTGTTTTCCGATAATCTCCTCTTTGTTTTAACGGTTACCAAATTGTGCTTATTTCTACATATCTTAAAACAGTTGTATTTCTTTCTCACTGTAGTATCTTACCTGCAAGTTGCCTCCTCTGTAGAACCTGGTACTATTTATTATATACCTTAACTAGTAGTGAATCTTTCTAACACAATTGGCTCTTCACTGTAAGCAAATTACTGTTTTTCTCTATGAATATTGATGCAATATAATGTCTGGATTACTTTATCACGAGTAGGTGGATTCGTGTGGCAAAAGAGTTGTTGACTGGAGGAGGATTAAAAGATGCAACCTGGACTCGGGTTTGATCTCACTTCACTGAGACACATGGACAGAGTTACACCACACAGGCATGTTAAGTTAGAAGAATCAGCGCTGCGGTTCTGGGAGCATTCTAGGTGCTCCTCACTGGAGTTTGAGTCTGGGTGGGTGTGGTGCTACATACTCTCGCCCAACACATTGTGCTAGAGCACTAACTAAAGCGCTTTCAAGGCAGGAAGTCGTTTTTCCCACCTAAGCAAGCAGATGGATCTAGAATACCCTATGCAATATTAATCGGTTCCTTTGGTTGCTTCCATGAACAAAGTTCTTAAATAAGTGCAATTATAACATTTTTATTATATGTTTATAAAACAAATTGATAATCCTGTCCTTGGTAGAAAATCGTTTAAAATTTCCCACTGACTTCAAACAAAGGAGAAACACCGGTGGCTTTGTCAGGTCAAACAATTACCCCCACTGTATTTGGTTTTGTGAACTCATTTTCAGCGATGCCCATTGATCATGCAAGGAATTACCAGGGCAGAAGGGCAGCCATGCACTGGTGACCCATAGCAAGTTTTTGTTGATGCAGGCAGCTGGGTGTCCTCCAGAAATCCAGCCAGGATATCCAGCCATGGCTTCAGCTCCCTCACGGACAGCCCCTGCATCAGGCAACTGTGGCGATGGTGTAAAACCTTGTGGGTAGCTCAGCTTGGCCAGGATAGTAGATACGACCCATATTTCACTAATTTATCAAAGCAAGAGGTGGATCCAAAACATACAAGAAGGTGAGTAGTGTGAGAATGGAGAAAAAAGTGAACATACTACACTGTTACATGTAGTACCAAATATAATTGTACTACAAAGTGTCCTCTCTGTTCCTGACATTAGTTGGAAGGGATTTTTACATTCCCCACCTTTGGGTAGAAGGAGAGACTGGTTAGTGAGTGGCACACTGGGCTATTATGCTTTCATTTACCTTCGGAGTTACAGAATATCGTTTGGGATCCTACTGTTAAAATTTTTATAAATTTTGATAGACATTTTATGTTTTTTGCTTTCAGTGTAATGCTTCTAAATATTCAGAAATGAATCTGAACATACACCATAAAAGCAAACAAGCGTGATTTAACTGAAGATGAACCAACATATGTCTCGTTAAGGTAAAATTCATATGCTCTAAATCATCATAGCAGCATTAATTATATCAATATCTTCTTGATGAACAGATTTGTTTCAAAACATTTTTAGTTATTTACTAGTTCCGAGTAAATAAATAGGTAAAAGATTAATAAATATTTGATCTATTCATGGAAGAAATTCCAGAGAAGAAAATATGCACAGGGGTTGTTAATACAGGTCAGATAGAGCTGTCTGTTCTGCTACAGACATGATTATTAATACTTTAACTGGTATAAGTTGCCACAGAAACTGACATTTTAGATTCAGATAAAATCTAGAATTCCAAAAAGATATCTTAACCCCACAGCACTTTTACATACTGCATATACCAATTAACCACATTAGTATTGTTAGTAACAGAAGAGTAGCGGGTATGCTACTGTATATAATGAGCAAAGGGGGAAACAGAAGTCCATAAAATGCATACTAGTGCTTGCTCTGAAGTCTTGCACAGTGTACACATCATTAAATCACCCATCAGTTGACTGGACGCCTGGCTTTCACCATCACACAGCAGTAACACGCATGCAACCAGAAGGAGGCCAGCACAAATTTCCCAGTGCTTTCAACTCAGAGCACGCCACAAAACCTCTGCACCCACAGACCCACACACATACTCACACACACTGGCCTCGCCCCTGTGTAACTAGAGAACAAGTGATGTCAAAAAAAGCATCAGATGCGAAAGTCTGGCCACAACAGTTCCAAGTCTCAGCTTCCCTCTACTTTTCCCCACACTTCTATACTTGTAAAAGACCGTGTGTAGGGCCTATGAGCTGGTTCACAGAGGTGGCTTCCAAAGCAACCTGTTTCACTGTCTCATGCGTAATTTGTCGCTGGCCTTCAGTCTCCTGGCTCGTTTCTTCCGGAGTACCTTTCCTCTCAAAAATGGTTATACAGAACAGATAGGAGAGCATTCTGCCTCCTAGCTGCATGTCAGCAAGCTTCTCCACTTTGTTTGAGCCTTCCAGTGCATGGACTTTCAGAAGAATGGTGACTACATAGCATGATCATTTCTACACCCTTCTCAGGTTTCCATCACATTTCTAGAGGTATATCTCACTCATCATCAGAAGGCTTTGAAATTAGTCTGTGGGAAACAGTTAGCTTCTCTGCAGCCCTTCTGCCTCACTGGGGTTTGTCCCGGAGGTGTTAATGTTGTAGTAACAAACAACTTGCTGTCACTTCTGTAGAACAGTTTTCAATATCATCCAATAGAAACGGGGAGAATAAGTAGTTTCCAGCACCTAGCATCTTCATTTATGGTCTAAACCAGAGCAAAATAATATAAGGGGCATGGATTACCAGAGGTGAAAGCTCTTCAATGAATTACCGATGTTACTGCCTTGTTGGAGCGCCCAGTGCCAAACCTGCAACATCGTAGCTCCAGGTAGACTAGCAATAACAGCAATTGTCACTTGGTGGAGCCAGATTACGCTGCAACTGGAATGTGACTTAAAAATGGCTTGCAAAAACGGTCTCAGCGTCAGGATTTATAAAGAATGAATTGGAGAAAGAAAGCTGGGAATTAGGGAATTTTTGAGAAATGACAGCATTTTAGAATTTTAATTGCTCTGCCATAGGAGAAGTAAAGGTCTCACCAGCTGAGGGAATGGCTGTTACCTTTTGTTGGAGTAGGACAGAGTGCCATTCAGATGTGTTTGGTGATTTATGTGCAAATGTGTCAGATTCAACCAAAGTGGTCATTTTCTGGTCACGCACAGTTTAAAGCAGTTCAGACGGCTGATGCTGAACTGTGCCATCTTTTTATCAGTTATATATATATATATATTTTTAAATCTGATTTTGTTTCCATTTCTCTCTTAAATTTTCTTAGTGAGAAAATACCTAATATATTTGCAGTGTAAAACAGAGCATCTTAAAAGGAAAAAAACGAGAGGGTTCCAATCTGTAAACACTCTGCTGAGATAACCAGGTCTTCCCTCACTGTGTGTTTCTTCCCTTTCCTGTCAGTATGTATTGTATATTGTAATTAAAGAGGTGTTAATACTAGAAGTTCCTCTGGCTTCTGATTCTGTGCAATATTTTGTATAACAACTGCTGTAACAGAGCTCAGATCATTTACATCTCTTGATCTTCAATGAGGAGGAGTTATTACTGAGAATATATAGGTATCTTCTCATTACGTAGTTCTTCTTAGCACTGAATTGCTCCAAACCAGAAAGATAACGCTAGAAGGCAGGTCTGCTGTTGAGGACAGGTGCCTACTGCCATATAAAGAAAGTCTTACCAGGTCTTTCCATATACTTCAGACCCATCAGACCTGACATGCTGGGAAAAGACTGTTAGTTTGTTCTAACTTAGTACTTTCCTTCAAAATATATTGAAAACAAGGAGAAGAGAATTCTTTCTTGGTCACTGACCCCACAAACCAGAAGAGGCTGGTTGTCTGAATCTGATGTCAGCAACAAAACGCCCAGGGACATAGCAGCACCCCAGCCCCACATGTTGCATGGCTAAACTCATGGCTCTCATGCCCACATGGAAGTGCATCTCCTTCCATGGCACACTGAATCAGATGGAACTTTCATGTTCTCAGGATACGGGCAAGCCTGGCACTGCCTAGTTGTAACAGGTCTTATCGTATTATACAAAAAGGTGAGACAGAACAGGAACTTCCTGTGTTACAGCTTAGCAGGTTTTAAGTACAAAAGCATATTAAGCACATTCATTACTAAATTCTACCTAAGATTTCCTAGACAGTTAATTTACTCAATTGCTTCTACAATTAATACATTACATTAATAAATCCCACCCTTTCTAGGTGGATGAAAGTATCATCATAAAAGCAAGTCGTGTGTTATGAACAATTTAATGCATTACTAGAGGCAGTAACAGGACTTTCATGCAGAATTAAAAGCTACAGTATTATGCCTGTCAAGGAAAGCATATAGAAATTATACCTACATATAAGGAACGCATCACGTTTTACAGAAAAGTAGAATAAAATGTTAACCATAAAAATCAACAAAGTTCAATCAGAATAAATGGAACTAAGGACAATAAAGAAGTGATTCTCCCACATCTAGAAGGGCAGCATGGGCTGTCTTAGTGCTGTCAGGTGGAGTAGGGACAGGATGAAAACAGAGCAGTGGTCCCACATACCCAGAATAGCTGGGAAGATCCTCCATGATGGCATAGGCCAGGTGGGAATTTGTATTCTCAGCTAGCATGTTTGTAGTTTGCTCCCTCTGATGTGTGGCTTGCGCTGAGGACAGGGCTAGGATCTGGGCCTGGGGTGAGAAGACCAGCCCCACAGCTGGCCATGAGATCGAGGAGGCTCACCCTGGAGATCTCTCTTATTCGTCCTGAGCCAGTTTGGGCTCCCACGTTTCTGAGGAAGGTGGTTGTGTCTTGGTGTCAGCCTCAGTTTCAAGTCTGGTAAAGGAAGAGGTGATGAGCTTTGTTTCTGTGTGACCCCATGCAATGAACACAGCAGGATGTGATGCAGGATATCCAGACCTGCAGGGACTGGAGCTTCAGACTCTCTCTGTCTCCCTTTCCTAGGCACAGCGATAGATGGGGACAGAGGTGCCAGGCTGTGCATGGTATTGAGCTGTGTGTTCAGGTGGGCTTGTCAATGGACAGGAGAGCTCAGGCATGGCTGTGTGCCTCAGCCTTCGTACTGATTTTGGGAGTCTTCTAGCACCCAGGTAGGAATAAAGAATCCACAAATATCTGCCCTATGCTCAGCTTGAGTGATGTCCAGAGGGCACACAGCAATGACTGGGCCTGTGGTAGGCATTTGAGATCTGTTCCAATCTCTGGACAGCCTGTCTATCACTTGAAGAAAGTAACTGGACATTTTTTGGCCTTTATGGCACAGCTTTGCCATCTCTTTTCAACCTTCAGAGGCTGTATGAAACCCAGTATTTAACAGAGTTCCTCAGCCTGTGAAGTTTTGAACTCTTACCAGGCTTTTTGTGTAGTCACAGGATCTCAGGTTTCCCCCAGTTAAGGGCAAAATACAAAATACAACCCTTTTTTTTTTTGAAAAAAAAAAATTGTCTTCTTTTCTGAACACTTATTATTTTTATAACCCTCAAGTCAATGTTTAGCATTTTCCAATCAGTGAATCTTTTTAAACTGAACATTCAGAATTCCTGTGGTGTAAGAATTTCCTGTTTTCACTTTACAGAGTTTTCAGTTCTCCAGTATTTTTTGCTACTGGTTTGGGAAAAACTCATCTATGTAAATGACAGCGTTCCTTGCAAAACTTGTGAAATCAAAAGACTTTGGACAGGAAGGCAGAAGGGTAAGCCTGAGCAGATAGTTTCTAAATCCTGTGCATCATATAGTCTGGCAAGATCCCCTCATCCTGAGGTCTGCTGTAGTTAAGATTAGCTGGAATTTGCCCTCTCTCTGTGAATTTTGTAGTTTTGGCAAAAGACTTTGGGAAAGAAGGTAGCTGAAGGAGAAGTTTTAAATTCCCCTCCTACAGTTCCTCTCTCAGAAATGTCAGAGATGCCCTCCATCAGCACATGTAAAGCTGCTGGAAAAAGAAGAAAAAAAAAAAAAAAAAAAAAAAAAAGAAGAAAAAAAAAAACAGAAAAAAAAGAATGTTTTTATAACACATCTAATGTAGTTGGAAAGGCAACTTTCTACATAACAAGACCAAGTGCAAGGTGTTGCACTTGGGTTGGGTCAATCCCAGGTGTGTGTACAGACTGGGAGAAGAACTCATTTAGAGCAGCCCTGAGGAGAAGGACTTGGGTGTTGTGATCAATGAAAAGCTGGCCATGAGCCGGCAGTGCGCTCTTGCAGCCAGGAAGGCCAATGGCATCCTGGGCTGCATCAAGAGAGGGGTGGCCAGCAGGGAGAGGGAGGTGATCGTCCCCCTCTACTCTGCCCTTGGAAGGCCTCACCTGGAGTGCTGTGTCCAGGCCTGGGGCCCCCAGTACAGAGGGGATGTGGAGCTGTTGGAGCGGGTCCAGAGGAGGGCCACAAAATGATCAGAGGGCTGGAGCACCTCTCCTATGAGGAAAGGTTGAGAGAGTTGGGACTGTTCAGCTTGGAAAAGAGAAGGCTCCGGGGAGACCTCATTGCGGCCTTCCAATACTTGAAAGGAGCTTACAGGCAGGAGGGGGACCGACTTTTTACAGGGGTGGATAATGGTAGGACAAGGGGGAATGGGCTAAAACTGAAAGAGGGGAGGTTTAGGTTGGACATCAGGAAGAAATTCTTCCCTGAGAGAGTGGTGAGGCGCTGGCACAGGCTGCCCAGAGAAGTTGTGGCTGCCCCATCCCTGGCTGTGTTCAAGGCCAGGCTGGATGGGTTCCTGGGCAGTTGGATCTAGTGAGCTAGTGGCTGGCAGCCCTGTCCACGGCAGGGGGGGTGGAACAAGATGATCTTTGCGGTCCCTTCCAACCCCAGCCATTCTATGATTCTGTGATTCTATCTCCCTCATCCAGATGTGTGATGTAGGAATCACAGAATTGTCCAAAAAAATTCTATTCAGTTTCAGACTAAAATCACCACGGACCTTGTGGAAGCTCTGATTGTAGCCCAGGAGCATGAGGACCCATGGCCAGGCTGCATTTCTCAGCAGAGAAGTTACAGATAATAAATGGCTCTCTGCCTCTATTTATTAGCATGTCTGCCACAAAACAAACATTCACAGCATAATGCACCATCCTTTCCATGTGGGAAGAGTTCTGAGATTTTAAAGGCCTGAGCTGCAAACCCTCTGCCCTGCCTCACCAGCCAGCATGGTCTGACCAGCACCAGGCATCACAGGTTGCTCTCACAACACCAGCGCTTGGTGATGCTCTAATGCCTTTGGGGTCTTGCCCCCTTAGGTGGCTCTGTGCAGGTGGGCTGGGCAGCGTGGAGAGCTGTGGCTCGGTGCAGCTGGTCAGGTGCACACTATGGCTGGGAAAGGCTCCTCCATCATGAAGTATTGGCAGGGAACAGAGGCAGTCCTGCTGCTGCGGTTCCTGTGCTTTTCCAGAAGGGGTCAGTTGGAGCCTTCTACAGCTCTTTTTAAAACGGGATTGTTCCACCCTTTTGTGCATCAGGCCCAGCACTGCCAGGCGAGGGAGGGAAGGGATTGTCCCTCTCTACTCTGCACTGGTGCAGACTCACCTTGAGCAATGGGTGCAGGTTTGGGTGATACAACATAAGAAGGGCATAAAGCTATTAGGGAGTGTCCAAAGGAGGGCTATGAAGATGGTGAAGGGTCTGGAGGACAAGGTGTATGAGGAGCGGCTGAGGTCCCTTGGTTTGCTCAGCCCAGAGCAGAGGAGGCTGAGGGGAGGCCTCATGGCAGCCTACAGCTTCCTCACAGGGGAGCAGAAGGGCAGGCATTGAGCTCTGCTCTCTGGGGACAGCAACAGGACCCGAGGGAACGGCACGGAGTTGCGTCAGGGGAGTGTAAGGCTGGGGTTAGGAAAAGGTTCTGCACCGGGGGGTGGTGGGCATGGAACAGGCTCCCCAGGGCAGTGGGCACGGCCCCAGGCTGCCAGAGCTCAAGGAGCGTTTGGACACCGCTCTCAGACACAGGGTTTGGATTTGGGGTGGTGCTGTGTGGAGCCAGGAGTTGGACTGGATGATCCCTGTGGGTCCCTTCCATCTCAGGATATTCTATGATTCTGTATGCTTGACTTCTCGTGCTATTTGAGCACCTTTCTATATAAAATTGCATATTCCTCCTGACTGCCTTTCTCCCCTGGTAGGAATTACCACCTCTGACACACCACGGCAGGGCTAGACTCCCGTCCCTGCAGGCACCATGAGCATCCTCCTGCCTCGGTGTCTGTAGCAGGATGCTCTGTGGAGGCAGGGACAGTGGCTCAGTGGCTGGAGCCAAGCCGCAAGGTGTAACACAGGGCTGTACCTGCTGTCTGTGCAATGCAGACCCAGCCACGTGCCAGCTGCTGGGGAAGCAGTGATGCCTGCATAACTGTTGCCCCAGCTCACAAAGGCTTTAGACACTGGTGTACCTCACTCACATTTCAGAGACTCCTTTTGCAGTGCAAATAACCACCTCAGTCAGGCTTGTCCTTTCAGTCAGCACAGCCAAGCAGAGGGGGACTGAGGAGAAAAACACTCCTTTTTCAATGCAGCTTCGACCACTTCTTCACAGAGTCTCAGAATCATCAGGTTGGAAAAAACCCATAAGATCATCAAGTCCAACCATCACCTAACACTGTGGCAACCACAGGCAGGATCTCCACACAGCCTTTTGCGCCTGTTCCTTGCAGTTTAACACATGCACAGACATACTCACCCCCTGCAGCTGGCCCAGCTTCACCAGATCCCTGCTGCAGTGGGTGAGCCTGGCTCCTGGGCAGAGGCTGTGTGGGGCCGGGCCTTTGAACCTTTCCCTGTGCTCCACACAGCTGGTGAAAAAGACCAGACTGATAGACAAACTGCACTGACTGATAGACAAACACACCACTTCTCAGTATTTTCATATCCACCTAAAAGGATTTCCACTGAAATAAATTGTTGGCATAACTCACTCTTACATGCAAGTAAGATATTTTTTCACAGCCACCCAATTTCTGAATAGCTTTGAAGTCTGAACAAACCCCATCAGCAGCAGTTAGGTCAGCTCTTCAAACTAGAAGAACCTTCAGCCATCACTTACTTCTCTGCTTACATGCTGAAGGCTGTAGTTTTCATCAGATAGTTATAATTTCATATAAAATATCTTAAACATACAGACTTTCCAATGCAGAAGCAGAAGGATAGATATCCATATCAAATGATGCATTTTGCACACACACACACACACACACACACACAGAAGAGGGAAATGGAGATGTTTTTTCAACTTCTTCTTTCAAGAAGGGGAATTATGAAAACAGTTTAAAGGCTTGGATCTCAATAGTAGTCATCAGTTACATTACATTACACAAAAAATTACTGCTGGCAGCCTACCTCCAGTGGGCCTGAAGTAAAGGCGAAAAAAAATGAGAAAATTCAGTACAAACCACTCAGCATCCATTTCAGGGATGTGATGGAAGCTCAGAAGCCAGACAACAAGCAGATTTCTCAATACAATAATATTACATCGACTTCTAAAATTAGGGCCAAACAAATTAAAGCACAGAATATGCTTCTGTTCAGTGCTCAACTACTTCACATCTGGTCCAAGAATAACGCAGTCCTGCGCCATCCCACATCTTGCAACAGCAAACAAGAGCAAGGTTTTCCTAATTGATTGCTAACTTTTGCAATAGGAAAAACCTCACCGTGTTCCCTCTCACCCAAATACTGTTTTTTTATGTCGTACATTTAGATTGAAGACATTCTGTAGAGAGCTCTAGCGTACTCCCAGAAGAGCCCTTGCTCCTACAAGACCTTGGCACCTGACCTCTGATCCAAGGGCAGGAGTTACTGCTGCCTGCTGAAAAAGAAAATGCCCAGGAGTCAGGATGTACATTTGTAAAAACTCTAGGAGTGATGACCAAGCGGTCAGTGCAGACAAGTGTTCCCTTTAACCGATCAACTTTGCTGCTTAAAATACGCATTGACCAGGAGAGGGCTTCCTCTGCAGAAGTCACACCCCAAAATGCCAGCAGCTGAGAGGGGCTCACCTGTGAAGTCAAACATCTCATGAGTCTATTCTCATCTCATGAGCCTGCAGAATGGAAAAAAAAAAAATCTTTTTTCTTTCTTGATAAATGTGAAATTATTACTAGGCAGAGGTGAAAGTGCAGCTTTGCAGCTTACAAAGGTAACTAGAAAACCTGGCTTATTTGTCCAGCCACTTGCCCCATCCTAGACTTGTCCTGGTGCCTCCTGATTAAAATCTTCAATACTGTCTTATTTCCCATAATAAATAAATAAATAAATAAATAAATTTACTAGCTTTGCTTTGGAGCTGAAACACTGTAATCAGACCCAGTTCAGGAAAAAACATATGCGTGGGAAAAATAAAGTGTGTAGGTGCGTTCAGCTGTCTGGAGCCAAGGCTAGAGGCAAATCAGATCAGCAAAGCTAGACATATGACAAGGTATAATTAATGGTGGATGATGACTTAATTTCATTTTTGCTAACTTTAAATAAAAATGAAATTAAGAGGGATCCCACGCCAGTACACGAGTGGTCTCCGTGTGCCCTTTCCCTCTGAGCGCAGCTCAGCAGCCAGGCCCCAGCGACTGTCTCAGGGCACCAGCAGGGCCCCGGCTCTTCCCCTGCTGCCGGCAGCTGCCCAGGGCTCCTGGT
>VXAV01007877.1:0-18119 GCA_013399715.1 Alectura lathami
CAAATCCACATCTCTCCAGTTTAGAGATAAGGATATTGTGCATGGCCTTGACCATGTCAAAGGCCTTGCACAAGTCCAGGCAGATGACATCCGTCGCCCTCCCTTGGTCCACCGATGTTGTCACTCCATCATAGGAGGCCACCAGATTGGTCAGGCACGACCTGGCCTTGGTGAAGCCATGCTGGCTGTCTCGGATCACCTCCTCATCTCGCATGTGCCTTAACATGACTTCCAGAAGTATCTGTTCCATGATTCATGATTCCTTCACTACTAAGCCATGGCAGCCTGCAATAAAGGATGTGGGAGCAAGAGACATTCCTAATTTTCCCTGGTTGCCTCCCCTTAGCCTCAGAAGAAAGAGATATGATTTTTGTCTGCACCAGATCTACAAGCTGAATGTGTCCTGAGCCTGCCATTATCTTCTCAGCAAGACATATGTAGGTGCTCTCTCTGCAAGCTGCAGCATACTGCCAATGATATGGCCAGGACAGTGTCCAGGTTTTCTCTACGCAGTGACAGTCTGCACTTTGTTCTGACGTCCTGCAATCACTAGGCATCATGGTAGGAGCAGATCAGTGGGATGCCTTGAAGCAATGGTAAAAGCACATGCTTTAGTGACTGCCTCATAAGTAAGAGTCTCTTTTGTCCCAGAAAGCAAGTGCCAGATCTCTTCATCAATGTGAAAATATATACCTGTGCCTATACTTGCTATGTATACACATGTGCATATACGTAGGCACACACATATGCATGTCAAGTGAATCTTGAGAATGATGGAGCAGCAGCCTCAGTAATTCACCTTCTGTGTGTTCTTCCAATGGACAACTAATGTGCACATGAATGCTCCTGGTGATCCTAGGAATACTTGGGAAATCCCATTTCAAATAGATGCTATTTCAGACATATTTGAAGAATTCTCCTACAGTACAAAGGTGTAATTCCAATGCCATTATTACTGACTTCATATGGTGGCACTAATTAATTAATAAAAAAAAAAAAGGGATAGGAGCAAAGAATACGGCAGTAGAGCTAGATCATGATGCAGATAAGAAGACTGATGTGGATGAGGAAAGGTGTGGACCTTTGGGAAAAAATACGTGAAGACAGAGGGAGAAAGACTATAATATTATGGTGTGGAATTAGGAAGGGCTTCGCCCAAAGAGGATGCAATTGTTTGAGAAGACATGTAAATAGAGTATTACCAAACTGATACCAAGTGATAGGGCCATCACTTATAAGTGTGCATGGAAAGCTGATGAGAATTCATCAGCTTCTTATGACACAAAATCTTGATAAATTGTTCAACAAATACAATGCATGCCTGCTGCAACAATTCAGAACTGCTCAGCAAAATGGACACTTCTGAGAAACCTACCTTTCAGAAAGGTCATTTGGAAGTTATCTTTAGCAAATTTGAATTTTACCACTTCAACAAATGGTAGAGAAGAGATGAAACAAAGGTACCTAGTGGTGGGAAATGGATTGTGACTCAAAAAAAAAAGAGTTCCCAAAAATATTGATGTCATGTGAACTACACCTTCTATCTAACCATAAGACCAAGTCACTCAGCATGTGACACAACATTTGGAAAATGAAAAGTGAAATAAACATGGCAATGCATTTTATTGCTGGAAAATTTATTTACAACAAAGTCCACTCCATAGTCAATGCTGCACTGTGAAGAAAATAATGAGCTGACACTGACAAAAATGGACATACTTCCATGGTAACCTCATCAGTACAAAAAGCAGTTTCAAATACCGTTGAGTAGGAGTTCCAAAATGTCCAGTGTTTAGTGGAATCTCTTCTCCTTCTGGTAAAATGGGCTCATGTTTTTCTAGATTGTTTTTCTGATCTACATTTCACATGCTGCAGGTTTTCAATACCGTTGTGACTTTGACATTCGTGCCTCAGCAGTGACCAGATCTACCTCAGCCTGCTTGGGATCCTTTAGGTGTACAGCACCAACCATGCTGACCAACACACACAGTATTTTTTGCCATCCCACATTGCTTTTGGCCTTTAAATTCACTGTCAGGAAATCTGAAATTAATTATTTCACAGAGTTTTAAGTCATACAGGACTATGAAATGAACATTTTTGACAAAAACATACTTTCAAAAGAAGTAAATTTGAGTAAAAGATGATTATTCACCACTTCTCTTGAAAACTTTATTTCAGTGGTAGTGCTCAGTGTTGTGCCTTGTTTCAGTCTCAGATGTGTCCAGTTTTATCTCCCAGACATAATTTCCTTTGAACTTTATTACAATAGAGACCACCGCAGTATCTACTTTTTGCTCCCAGTGAAGATATATACAGAAAATAACCAAGTTGTCTCTCAAGCCTCATTTTTTCCTTCTCTTTAAATAAGTCAGAAAGCATTTTGTTCAGCCCTGAAGTATTTTTGTGATTCTCTTGCAAATTGTAATGACTCATTATTTTAATGAGAATTCTTCTCTGCTATCTGAGACTTACCAGCACCATACACGCAGATCCTGACTCCTACTCCCTAATCACCTGATGTTTACATGAGGCTTCAATAGTTTCCTTCTACAGTAACATCACTGCTTTGAGTCTTCTGTCCTCGAAATCCACACAAATCTCAGAGTTTCCCAAGATTCAGCCAAGATTTGAAGCTACAAGGCAAGGTATAGTTTGTCTTCCTCATGTCTAAAGGTCTCATTTGGTCTACTACGCGATCCAGATTGCTGTATGTATGAAGGCCCTACCCTAAACCCTATTCACCATTACCACTTTGCTGACCTTTCTATCATCCCCACATTAATCTGTGGTCAACTGGCAATCAACACAGCTCATCTTAACAGTTTATGCCTTGTCATTGATTCACTAAGAAACCCACTAGAGATAACAGAGAATCTGCACTGTCATTCTTCAGTGCTATTTCTTTTAGCATGCTGTCATGCATTAGTCAGTGAAATTATAAGGTGGACATATATTGTATCTATGCATTTATTTCTATCAATCCTCCATCCAATGGCATCAGGCTTGCTTAGGAGTGTTTTATAAAGCTAAAATGTCTGATATTTTTTCAACCTCTATTCATTATCAGTTGAACAATTGCACATTTTACTTTATTTTTATCATTATTGATACCTGGTACCTGGTACTGTTATTTATTTTGGTTGTTTTTTGAGCACTGACAAAATAATCTTAATATTACTAAATTTCCTGGAAATCATCAATAGAGCAAGATCACTTGTTTTTCAGCTTACAGATGCAAAATATTTGAGTTTATTGATTTTAAAGTATTTATCTTACTTAAGGTGGTTTTTTTTTTTTTTTTTACATTCTCCTTATTTACTATATACCTGAATATGATTCAGTTTGAATATGTGAAGCTTGAATATTGCCCAGAGAAGCTGTGGGTGCCCCACCCCTGGAGGTGCTCAAGGCCAGGCTGGATGGGCCCTGGGCAGCCTGACCCAGTGGGTGGTAACCAGCCCACGGCAGGGGGTTGGGACTGGGTGGGCTTTAAGGGCCCTTCCAACCCAAGGCATGTTGTGATGCTATGATGCTATGATTCTATGTGAATATGGATATATAATTCTTCTTTACTGAGTAGAAGAAACTGTTTAAAATGTTTTCCTTTTATGCATTCTTAATTTACAGTCTTGGTCTTTTACTTTATCTGTATACTTGCCATTTTGCCTTTACCTTGGGATCAGAAGATAATTGAAGTTGGAAGGGATCTCAGGAGGTCTGTAGTCCAACACCTTGCTTAAAGGAGTCGTGTCAGCTTCTCCTTACCCCAATATATATTCATTTATGTTTATTAAGGTAAAGAAACTCTGTCCCAGCTGAAACCAGGACACCTTGTTCCACAATGGAGCCAGAGCAGACTCCTTGGATTGCAAAAGAAATCTCCATTACTTTTTGGATCTTCTGCCCCTTTGATATCCTCTGCAATTTATGTAATTGAATCATATTCAGGGTAAGAAGGCACACAGAATTTTACAGAATCACAGAATGCCTACTCAAACCATGCCTATATGCCTACTCAAATCTTGTGGTAAAAGGGAGCTTGCTGAGGGGTGATCTATTTGCCACATTCTTCAGAGATGCAACCAGACAGTAATGCATGGCTACACAGGTGATTATGGGACAACTGATCTGCTGAAAATTCATACCCTACCTTAGCCCACAGTAAGTGTCTGATATGATCATATCTTCAATTAACCTGCACAGGTATTAATATGAGACCACATTGGGTTTCTTCTCACAAAACATGTAAGACAAAGGCTAAGGCAAAACCAGATGTGATACTATGGGTTGCTCTGCCAGTTTAAAACACTGTGGGAGTTTTAGGCATGGGAATTCAGATTGCAATGTAACAGTCAACATGGAGTGTAATGGTTTAGTAAGTGAGAAAATTTTACTAGATCTGTCTAAAGTTGGCTGAGAACTTGGACCAGACATTTTTTAAGGTACTGCATTGTTTTGGGGAAGAAGTGATACAAATCAAATACTCAGGCACCATACACTTCAGGAAGACAATAGACACTTTTGGACAAAATAGGAAATATAAAACTTTCATAGAGAGAGCACTCACGGAATAATATAAACTGTAAGGCATTAGATTTATTCAACCAGGAATGTTTGATTTTTCCAGTTTAACACAAAGAATAAAGATTTACCTGCTTATCCACTTTCATAGAAACATAGAATCATAGAATCATATCATCATAAAATGGCTTGGGTTGGAAGGGCCCTTAAAGCCCCCCCAGCCCCAACCCCTGCCGTGGGCTGGCTGCCACCCACTGGGTCAGGCTGCCCAGGGCCCATCCAGCCTGGCCTTGAGCACCTCCAAGGATCTGGCACCCACAGCTGCTCTGTGCCACAGCCTGTGCCAGGGCCTCACCACCCTCTGAGTAAAGAATTTCCTCCTGACATCTATTCTAAATCTCCCCTCTTTTAGTTTAAAATTGTTCCCCCTTGTCCTGTCACTATCGTCCCATGAAAAAAGTCTGTCCCCCTCCTGTTTATAAGCTCCCTTCAGGTACTGGAAGGCCACAATGAGGTCTCCCCGGAGCCTTCTCTTCTCCAGGCTGAACAACTCTAACTCTCAACCTTTCTTCATCGGAGAGGTGCTCCAGCCCTCTGATCATCCTCATGCCTCTCCTCTAGACCTGTTCCAGCAGTTCTATATCTTTCTTGTACTGGAGGCCCCAGGCCTGGACACAGTACTGCAGTACTCTGCTGGACACAGAGCCTCGTAAGGGCANCATAGAATCATAGAATCATATCATCATAAAATGGCTTGGGTTGGAAGCTCCATGCTGGCCACCCCTCTCTTGATTCAGCTGGTCTTCCAAGCTGAAAAGTGCACACTGTTGGCTCACATAAAGTTTTTCATCCACCAGAATCCCAAAGTCCTTTGTATATGTTGAATTTTAGGTTACAGTGAATAATTTATTATTCCTAGTCTGATTTTTTTTTTTTTTTTAAATTTAACTTCTATTATCATAAGTTATCATTNCATCTATTCTAAATCTCCCCTCTTTTAGTTTAAAATTGTTCCCCCTTGTCCTGTCACTATCGTCCCATGAAAAAAGTCTGTCCCCCTCCTGTTTATAAGCTCCCTTCAGGTACTGGAAGGCCACAATGAGGTCTCCCCGGAGCCTTCTCTTCTCCAGGCTGAACAACTCTAACTCTCAACCTTTCTTCATCGGAGAGGTGCTCCAGCCCTCTGATCATCCTCATGCCTCTCCTCTAGACCTGTTCCAGCAGTTCTATATCTTTCTTGTACTGGAGGCCCCAGGCCTGGACACAGTACTGCAGTACTCTGCTGGACACAGAGCCTCGTAAGGGCAGAGCAGAGGGGAGCAATCACCTCCCTCTCCATGCTGGCCACCCCTCTCTTGATTCAGCTGGTCTTCCAAGCTGAAAAGTGCACACTGTTGGCTCACATAAAGTTTTTCATCCACCAGAATCCCAAAGTCCTTTGTATATGTTGAATTTTAGGTTACAGTGAATAATTTATTATTCCTAGTCTGATTTTTTTTTTTTTTTTAATTTTACTTTTTTTTACAATAAGTATCATTTACTTTTGGAATGAATAACATTGGTGATTAAGACAACTTTTATTTGTAATCTGTTTTTCTAAGGCTTCTTGAAAGTATTCTTTTACAGTTCTATATGAAGGAGTTGGTACAGAGCTATGAGACATGCCTGTATTGGTTGGCGGCTTTAGAAGTTGGAGTACCTGTAAACACTAAGGATTTATGTTTTATCTCTCTTCACAGAAATGATAGCGATCATCTGCTGAAACCACCTTCAACATCTGTGGGGTAGCTTTCTTTTACATCACTTACTGATAGGTCAGAGTAATTGCTAATTCAAACACATCTCAGTCATCTCCTCTGTCCAGGCATTTTCTCTGAGCTAACTCAGTCCTCAGCCTTTGCTGCTGCCTTATTCAACATCCAGGCTATCTTCAGAAGGTTCAGTATTTTCCCAACATCCACTGGAATTTCAGATCCTAGTGGGTTAAATTTCCTTACAGAATCCATAATATAGTATTAAGCTTAGAGGGTTTCTGAGGTGTCTTTATTTAGAAGACAGTTTTGGCAATGTTTTTTTGGTCATAAAGCATCTTCCATTTTGACATTCAAGATATTTCATTTGGTTATAATTAAATTCCTTTCTCCCTACTGCCATCAGGCACAAGCTTTTCAAACTACTTATAATGCAGTTCACATAAGCATACACTACAGCTTCCTTTGGCTACATCAGCATAGGGAATCATTCCTTGAGAATGAAGCCAAGTGCTGATCTCCTGCTAACTGGTTACTGTACCTAATAATCAAATTATCCTGCTATGTATGAACTGGCTGGCATATGTAGGGACAAAATGTCAACTACTTTACCCACCTACCTGAGAAAATGCTTCAGCTTTGAGGATTTGGTATTAGCAGTTTTAAGATCACTTGCTCACCTAAGGTCCTCTGAGGTCTCATAATCTGTCAATTTCGACTTTCCCAGGGCATGAGGTAAAAAAAAAAAACGGACAACTGGAGTGGTTTCTCTCCTCGATAGCTTTAGAAATCTACACTGCCATGATAGCTCCCCTTCCTGTATTTTTCTCCCTGGGGAGAAATCCTCCTGTGATGAAATCCTGTAAGTACTGAATAATGGGTTATTCTCGTGTCTTTGACTTTTTTAAAAAAAGTTTAGTTTTGTCTTACCTCTGGATATCTAATTGATGTCAGTGGAAATAGGTGTTAGTTAGCAAGACCACAGCAAGCAGAGCAGCCCTTTCAATGGGCCAGGAGTTGCCTTGGGTTTGGCCCCCTGGGTTGCAGACCCTGTTATCACAGTTGGCCTCCCCACAAGTCTGCCCACAAACGGGACGCATGGCAGCAGCACCGGTAAGCACCACATGTGGGCTGTAATCTGGGTAACTCTGTTAACCCTAGCATTGATAACTAGCATCAGCAGTAGCAGGGGTTATCCAATGAAAGCAGGATAAATTGATGACTGGCCCACACTGCGCTGCCATGCCTTCACAGCTGATTTTACCTCTGCTTATTAAATTAAAGCTAGGTTGCGCATGTCTATTCATGCTTCTCACACTGCTACTGAAAGCAGGGTGGACAAAACTTTCTTGTCTCTTTGTCAGTACCATGTGTCTGGACATTTGCTAATTTAATTTCAGCTCTCGTACCTTTCATTATATCGTTCTTGGTGGTTTGTTCCTTTGTGCTATTTGTCTATGGGTTACGTTCTGAGTAACCTCCTTCCTTGAGAAACCTTGGCAGGAGGTGTTGCTTCACTGAGTTAACACTGGTTGATTTTGCTACCCAAGTAATGGTTCCTTTCCTAACTTTCTTCTGCTTTCATACCCCACCAATTAGAGAAGTGTGCGGCTTGTCATGCAAGATCTGGTTCCCTAGGAAGTAACCTGCTTTTTTGTCACCTACCTTTCTGCAGACCTGTCAGAACAGAATAGAGGAGCTGGCTCCATACAAAATCAGGCTTTTATCTTAAGCTACAGACACCTTCTTCTGGAACAAGCAATACTTTTTATCAGACAGTCTATTTAGCCCATACACTGTCGTATATTGTAGGCATTTCTTAAAAAATGCTAGTTGGGTACCAAAAGCAACAGTGAGAGCATGGAGAAGCAGGCGGGATAGTGCCCAGCCTCACAGCTTGACAGTTCTGGGCAGAGTGTGGGAGTCCACGTTGCTCTCTGTTGCTGCCCTTGGACAGCTTTCAATAACCAAGTTAGCTCATTTAAGATGAGCTAAAATTAAGAGCTCTAACAAGGATGTCCTGAGGTGGATGTTTTGGCTCTCTTGCTGCTATTTACACCTGCGATAAAGATCAGTTACATATTTATTCCTAGTAATAAGAAATTAAAATGCACCTCACTTTTGGCATGCTTAGAGAATTTTTTTTTCTTTTAAGTATCTCCTGAGGCTCAGTTCAGGGTAATCTGCCTAGCAGCTTCCACTGTCTTTGTTTCCTTGTGTCAACTTGAACCACACTTTCAGCTGGAAAAATCAGGTCCTTTTGTGGGAAAATGTCATGAAAAATCATTATTTTGGCCCTTTTTAATAAGTTATTACAGGAGACTTTTTACTTGAACTTGAATTTTAATGATTTACAAAAACAGCGTCTGAAGCAATGAATGAAAAAAGTTTCTACACTCTGTGCAGGTTGTGGAGTGAATTGAATTGAACAATATACTCCAGGACTTACTGAGTATGAAGCAGTAGTGAAACCAATTCTGATAATAAAAACCACAATGCCATATTATGCTATTATTTTCCTTAGCAAATCCTCCTTCATTTGCCAGTTTCTAGACGTTTTTATTTCTTAATATAAAATAAACTCTTAAAATATTTCTGCTTGTTTGTTTATTTTGGCCGTGACAGCTTCTACATGTCATGTTGATAAAAAGTCTGAGCTGGGCTTTTGTTTTTGCACAGATAAGAGGCACATACTTCTGGTTTTGGAAATGCTTTTCACTGTGTTGATATACTGGCTAAATATACACCCTAAAAATGGGAATTATGTTCCTAGAAGATGAAGGAGAAGAAGGTTGTTGCATCCCAAACTTACATTGTAGTCAGAGTCCCTTCAAGTTCTGTAAAACCAAAATGTCTGATGCACAAAATCACATCAATCCAGAACAGGAAAGTGGATATGCGTACTGCAGCAGTGCACAACACGGTTGCCTGGCATTCATAGAGTCATCATAGAATCATAGAATCTAATCATAGAATGGCTTGGGTTGGAAGGGACCTCAGAGACCATCTAGTTCCAACCCCCCTGCCATGGACAGGGCTGCCAGCCACTAGCTCACTACATCAAACTGCCCAGGAACCCATCCAGCCTGGCCTTGAACACAGCCAGGGATGGGGCAGCCACAGCTTCTCTGGGCAGCCTGTGCCAGCGCCTCACCACTCTCTCAGGGAAGAACTTCTTCCTGATGTCCAACCTAAACCTCCCCTCTTTCAGTTTCAGCCCATTCCCCCTTGTCCTACCATTATACCAGGCCGCAATGAGGTCTCCCTGGAGCCTTCTCTTTTCCAAGCTAA
Source organism: Alectura lathami (assembly GCA_013399715.1). NCBI lineage: Eukaryota > Metazoa > Chordata > Aves > Galliformes > Megapodiidae > Alectura > Alectura lathami. The sequence goes on from VXAV01007877.1 coordinate 9,567, forward strand.
ACAATCCCAACTCCCTCAACCTTTCCTCGCAGGAGAGGTGCTCCAGCCCTCTGATCATTTTGGTGGCCCTCCTCTGGACCCGCTCCAACAGCTCCACATCCCCTCTGTACTGGGGGCCCCAGGCCTGGACACAGCACTCCAGGTGAGGCCTTCCAAGGGCAGAGTAGAGGGGGACGATCACCTCCCTCTCCCTGCTGGCCACCCCTCTCTTGATGCAGCCCAGGATGCCATTGGCCTTCCTGGCTGCCAGAGCACACTGCCGACTCATGGCCAGCTTTTCGTTGATCACAACGCCCAAGTCCTTCTCCGCAGGGCTGCTCTCAAGGAGTTCTTCTCCCAGTCTGTACACACACCTGGGATTGCCCCGACCCAAGTGCAACACCTTGCACTTGGCCTTGTTGAACCTCATCAGGTTCTCGTGGGCCCACTTTTCCAGCCTGCCCAGGTCCCTCTGGATGGCATCCCTTCCTTCAGGGGTATCCACTGCACCACTCAGCTTGGTGTCATCAGCAAACTTTCAGTAATATTTTATTTACTTCCTCCTTAAGGTCATCGAAAAGGATAAAGATTGGCCAGAAGTACAATCTCTGTGGCATAATAATACATTGGTTTGATGTATTGATAATTCAAAGGGTGGAGCATTAATAATAACTGACTAGTTAAGTAAATTTTGATCCATATTTCTTCCAGTCAGGAGGGGACACTTCATTCCAGTACAACTGTATTATTATTTGTGCAATAATAACAAAAACTACATTTGCATACTTATAATGGTATATTTCACATGCAGAACCACTGTAATTACAAATGCATTATTATAATCACTTCTCATAGATAAAGAGGAGGAGAGAAAGCGAAGCCCTGAGACTTAGCTAAATGTCAGTAAGATGGTAGAAGACTCATAAAGAAAAAGCAAGAAAAAATAGATTTTAATCAGCTTGGTTTTTATAAAATTGTTGAAATGGGATGCTGGGAAAAGAGGTAGCTGGCAAGTCACATCTGGCATAGATAGGGGCAGGTATTTACTCCTGAGGGGCAGAGGAAGTGGTCTGGTCTGCTGGATTTACAGTGTCTGAAGGCCTGATCATGTCCACATGTGTTGGACATTAACTGTACCTTCTTGGTGCTGCCCAAAGAGCCTTGCTACGCTGTCATCCTCAAAGACCTTCTAACTCTAGGCCTACTCTTTTTCCTAGCAGATGATTTCTGGAAGACCAACCCACTGTTTAATACCCATGGTATCAAATGTAGTAATTTCTGTGGGCTTATAGGAACTGCATAGGAAGCCAGTGTGATATGAACTGAATTCTTAGGTAAATATTTTAAGCCTTTCAGTTAAGTTAAATGAAAAATGTAGGTTATCCAAATATAGATTTTTGCCATCACTTTTTCAGGACCAGAAATTATATGTGGTATCTGTTTTTGTTTTCACGGGCTGTGGTAGAGGAGTCTTCTAACAACTGTAATTGTCTCAACAGCTATACAATCTGTAGATGTGGTGGTTTAACTGTGGTAGGTAGCTGAGCTCCACCATGTCATTCTGTCACTCCCCCTCCTCACTGCCTCTCTCAACAGAGGAGGGGGAGGAAATACAATGAAAAAAATAAAGCTTGTGTGTTGAGATAAGGACGGTAATTGGGAGAGGTAACAGAGATAATATGGTCTGGACATTGCCAAAGAATGTAATAATTGTGAGGAAGTTGTGTTATAATGTAGTGAAGGGATGAGAGGTGGAATGGCAGTAAGCTGATGTTGTGATGAAGTTACACTGATTTGCTAAGGGGAATTCTTTCTATTGCTGTAAGTGAAGAAGTTTGGGAAGATTTTGTGATGAAAGTTGATGAATCTATATTTCAACGACAATCCTAAATATGTTTTTCACAGAGGTGAGAGGTGGAATGTATTAGGCTTATGTGACCAGGTTTTGGTAAGTGAAGGGCTGGAGGGGTGGCCTCTGTGAGCAGAGCCCAGCACTGCTCCATGTCAGAGCAGAGCCAGCTCCAGCTGCTCCAACAGGGACCTGCTGCTGGCCAGAGCTGGGCCATGAGTGATGCTGGGTGTGCTCTGGGAGAGCAGAGGTAAGGAAGGGGAAAACACTGTGCAACAACAGCTGGGAGAGAAGAGTGAGAAACAGGAGAGTAACAGCCCTGCAGGCACCAAGGTCAGTGCAGCAGGAGGTGCTCCAGGTGCAGAGCAGAAGCTCCCTGCAGCCCAGGAGAGGCCCACGGTGGAGCAGGCTGTCCCCCTGCAGCCCATGGGCACCCTGTGGAGCAGATCTGCACGTGCAGCCCGTGGAGGAGCCTGCGGTGCAGGTGGGGGATGTGGCCTGAAGGAGGCCATAGCCCATGGAGAGCCCCCACAGAAGCAGGCCCTGGGCTGGAGCTGCAGCCTTGGAGAGGAGCCTGCAGTGGAGCAGGAGGCCTGGGGGAGCTGCCACCTGTGAGTTCTGTGCTGGAGCAGCTCCTGAAGGGTGGGTCCTGTGGTACAGAGCCATGCTGGAGCAGGGCTTGGAGAGCTGCAGCCTGTGGGAAGTGCACATGGGGTCAGCTTGGTAAGGACGGCATCTGTGCGAGCATGGGACAAGAGTGGCCATGGAGGAACAGCAGAGAAGCATTATGGATTGACCGCAGCCCCCATTCCCCTGAGCCACTCAGGGGGATGAGGTAGAGAAGCGTGGAGAGGAGGAAGGTGTTTTCAATTTGCTTTTAGTTTCTCACTGCTCTGGTTTGTTAACAACAGGCAATAAATTACATGAATCCCCCTACACTGAGTCTGTTTTGCCTGTGACAGTAATTGGTGAGTGATGTCCTTGTCTCAGTCCTTGACCTTATTTTCATTGTATTTTCTCCCCCTGTTCTGTTGAGGAGGGAAGTAGGAGTGTGGTGGTGCTGAGCTACCTACCAGTGTGAAACCACCATAATAGAACATTTTGTAGATCTCCCAACCTCCCACAAACCCCGCACAGGAGCCTACTGGCATTGGAACAGGCTGCCCAGCGAGGTGGTGGAGTCTCTTTCCCTGGAGGTGTTCAAGAAATGTGTAGATGTGGCACTTAGGGACATGGTTTAGTGGGCATAGCGGTGTTAGGTTGATGGTTGGATTAGATGATCTTAGAGGTCTTTTCCAACCGTTATGATTCTATGATTCTATCTACTGCATCATGTCCTTAATATAATGAGAAAAAGAGGCATAACTCATGTTACTGAGATGCATCTTCATGGGATGAAGCTCAATCAATTTTTAAATTGTGAGTTGGAGTTAATAATGGTCACACAGACTTTTATTAGCAGAAATAAATCTGTCTTATTTTCTCTGCAAGGTGTATGTTAAAATGACTGATGAAAATTATTACGTTATGGCCAACTCCTCTTTGAGATATTCTAATAATGCAATGGACAATGGTAACATGTAATAACTTTAGGCCTTGATCTGGTGTCATGACCAAGTGCATTTTTCACTTGCACATTCTTACATTTACTACTTTGTGTTGTCCAAGTAAAATTAGTTACATTCACTTCTTTCTGATATTCCAGGTACTTTCTCCAACACCTAACAACAGCAAAGTCTCAGGTCAGTCAGTTATGAGGAAAGATGTGAAGAACAGATCAGACATTCAGCAAACTGAAGTCTCAGATCTCCTCAGCTGGAAGGCATTTGTAGATCATGCCTCTCTGCTACTACCTCTTTTCTTATTAAAAAGTAAATTGCAGTCTCTTGTGGCTTTCTAATGGACAGGGGAAACAGATCAATTTTTCTCTCACCTAGCTTAAGCTAGGCACATCAAATCCAAACACAGTCCAACGGCCATGCAGAGGAATGCTATGCCCAAGCTAGGTATGTTCTGAGGCAGGTTTCAGAAGACCATCCTATTACGATCATGTCTTTTCTGAAATGGACCTGGTCCATGTCCAGCTGGAGCAGAATGTGGGCAGAAAATACTGTAGCTTATAGCTATCTGAGTAATTGCCCCCTTCTGCTAAAGCTTTAATCATACAGTTAGTAACCAGGCAGTTAGTATTATCTAGTTTTACAGGTCAAAACTCACATTTCAAATTTCACTACGCAACTAATAAGCAGACAAACAAGTTTGGTAAGTTTTATTGCAGTTAATATATAATATCTGAAATTTTTAGAAATATTCAGTAAGCGCTTATGTATCAGACACGGCCGTAAACACAGCAGCTGTACCATGTTTAGCTGCTATAAGACGGACACTCCAAAGCAGTGTCCTTTTCTGAAATTTTTCAACACACACACACGCAAAGTGTTCTCTTTTCTTCTTTTTACATGGACATGCAACAGAACCAATGGATCCAGTACAACCCAGAGTTCTGAACCTGCACAACAATTGTTCACACGATTTCTCAACTCTATTCTTTTCTATTTCTATTTCCAGCCCACATGAATCTGTAACTCAGTCTGGTCACATATGAAGTAAGCTGCTCAACAGCACCAGCTGGATCTGATGAAACAGATACGCACAGCTGGATATTATCCTCCCACTGAAGGCAGCACAACTCACATATCATCACTGATTTCCTGTGTGGCCTCATACAGACATTGTATTAAACACACAACAGAACAAAACATAGGAGAACTGGAAGTGGGCAGTCAGCTGAACTGAAGCCATTCCATCTTTAGTTTAAAAACAAAATACAGACCATCCACTGAAAAAGTATATCCATGAAGGCAGAAGGCTAGTAACATGTCAGGTTAGGGGACCGAGCAGGGGACAGGACGAGGAGAAGCAAGGAGTTTAGAAGGGATTTGCTTTACCTTACTTGACTGCGAGTTATGCACTTAGACTAACATAAATGTAGACATTCCCTCAACAGTCAGCAGAGAGGAAGAAAGATACTTCCTAGGAGCCCCCTACTGCACCTGCAGACTGGAAGGGTGTTGGATTAGGCAGCCTCCTCTGCAACGGCTGCAAAGGGAACATGGATCACTAGCTTTGACCAGCTATCTGCCTTTTAGATAGCTCAGAGGAGGTGAATTAATGCTGCCCTTCTGGCATTTTATGTTTTTAAGAGTAGCCAAAAGCTTACTGCTAGCTGTTATTTCAAATTGCAATCATGACCAATTAGACATTGCACCACCAAATGAGTAAAGATGTGTCTGAATTTCTTTACTGCAAAAGCAGTATAATTAACACCATCTTCTACATAGCTCTTGCTTATGCAATGGCTAGTTTCCTGGCAAGTAGCAGAGGTGTACATCCAGATTAAGAAACTTATTTGATAGAATTTGAGTATTATTTGGCCAGCACTAATGCACCAAAGCATAAAGAGAAGAACAAAATAGATAAAGAGCAAAAAAATGGGAGAACAAGAAATTAGACTTATATAGGGGGTAAGACGACTCAGCAGAAATATTTATCTGATTCCCCAGGAGGCAGACACTGTGAAGAAACAAATCTACAAGAAATTTGGAAGCTAAGACCTGTATTTTCCAAGTACCAAAGAATGCCGATCAATTCTTGAATACCATGGATGTCTCTCCCGAGACTTATGGATTCACACAGTTCAAGGTGGAAAGGACCATTGGATTATCCAGCCTGATCTCTTCTTAGCACAGCTTAGAAATTTTTACGTAGTAGCCCAGAATATTGATCAGAAGTTATGCTCAAATATAACATCTTACTACAAGCTTTCTCTTGAAGATGCCAAAAGCAGAAAAATTAATCCATCTCTTCTCCCTCTCTTTTCCCATGTCTCCGCTTTCTTTTTGGCTGCCCTTGTGCCTCCTTTTCTGTGTTCCAGTCTCCTCTCAAATACAGAACCTGCCTCTAATTCCTTTTTCTCCATTGGGTCCAGTTTCGGTAAGTCTGTGTTCAAGTCTGGCACATCTGGTACCATTGCCCAAGCGATCTCATAGGTGGTGTTATTCCTAATATGGTTACCTACATGCTTTTGGCCATGTAAGATCATACTCTACAGAAGGTTCCTTTCCAAAATATTCCCCTTTAAATACCTGTGTAGTTTGTCTGTTTGTCGCATAATTTCCCCATAAACACATGTGAGAGCCACCTTTCACAGCATTATCTGTCACTTTCAACAGTTTCTCACATTCAGCAATTTCCATGATGTCACATTCACCAGATTCACATGTCCCTCACTTAACTTAACCTCAGGTCAGGACCTACTCAACAGCCCAGTCACTTGCCTGCAGCATTAACACCATCCTGGTGTCAAGTTTATTGGCAGCCATTTCATATTCACCTCTGTATCGCCAATATAATATTCATAATACATCATGTTTAGAAGAAGTCCCTGAAGTACCTGTCTGAAATGAGCAGCATGAAGATTTCTTATTAACACTTCCTTTTCGGGATCTGTTGATTAAGTCAGTTTCTAAAGTGGTATTTTGTGTGTGCACATCTGCGCATTTTACTGACTGTATGTTGTAGCAATTCATCAGCAGCCAGGACCAGTTTGCACGCTCTCAGTAAAGCGAGTTCATGAAACACTCAGCGGAGCTCTCTCCAAATGATCTTTTAGCCAGATCAGCCACACTGAATGTTTGTCGTTAGCTGCAATCAACAAGCTACCATCTCTGCATCAGGTTGGGGACTGGGAAAAGCTTCTTCACCAAGAGAGTTGCCGGGCACTGGAACAGGCTCCCAAGCTGACGGCATTCAAGCAGCATTTGGACACCGCTCTCAGACACAGGGCTTGGATTTGGGTGGTGCTGTGTGGAGCCAGGAGCTGGACTTGATGATCCTTGTGGGCCCCTTCCAACTTTGGATGTTCTACAATTCTGTGATTTTTAACTTTAGATCAGCACTTCATATCAGAGTTATTGCACATCAAATACCGTCTCAAGAAGATGGGTTGGTTGTTGCCAAATTTTCAACTAGAAGACAGTCTTTTTCTTATATCCATTTCAGAAAACATCGTGCTGTGGTATAAAGATTTCCACAAGTGATTCGCTTGTGCATTTGCCACAGTTAGATTTGCAATACGGTCAAGGTGATACAGTATCTCACCATATGATCACATATTTAATGAAAGAGGATTTGCCTGGTGTAACTCTTCACAAAAGACTGGTCTCTTATTCCTTTTGTTTGTCACCCGTCTTTTTCTTCATCACACCCTTGCTTTTCTGATTAAATTGTCACTTTTGTCATTCAAATTGGGATCAACTTTAGGTGAAGACTTCAACTGGTATACTTCTTAAATCTCCTATACATCTATCATTTTATAATGAAAAACAAACAGAAATATTTATAAGAAGGTAAGCAATGGTTCTATCAGAAATCCAAACATCACACATTTTATGTTTCGCTGGAGGGTACTACATGGAAGCTTCGTGGTTTTTTTTTTTTTTTTTTTCCCCTATTGGTATTACAGGTTTTCTTTCTCTGATCTTTTTCCTTCTTTGTTTTTTCCCCCCACCTCCAAAAGGTTAGTTTTTTCTTTTTTTTCCGATTCATTTAGGTGTTGCTAGGATTCTTTCTGCGTTGTATTCTTATTTCTTGACACAGCTACAGAACTCAAATGGCCTCCCCTTGAACAGCACAACTGTCATCCCCTAAAATCCAACCAAAACTCCTGCTACTAGAATAATCTTTGACTACAAACTCAAGTGGAAACAAATCCAGAGTGGACTCCTGTGACTTGTGCCATACCTTTCAGTTATCACAAGATGCAGATTCTGGTGGAATACGAGAGCTCCAAGATAACCACCAAACCCATCAGCAGTGTATACATGCAATGAAGAGTAACGCAGGGTAGGAAAAAAAAAAACATCAGCTCACATCTTAGCAAAATGTTGTGACTCTTCTGTACTTAGAGAAAAACAGACGTCTCCACAGGACAACCCATTGCATTTTAAAACAGATATTCGGACTGAATTTCTCCCTTGAAATTCTTCTTTCCTTTCAGTGCAAAGTGAACATATCATTAGACAAGATGCTTATGTTTTAGATGAATACAGGATGACTAAGATTAATTCCAATTAAAATCCAGTTTAGGACTTATTAACATCACATGTGAACTCTGTGGAAAGCTAATGATAAGCAGTAAGTTATTAACTTTATACGGCATATATATACATAGAGAGAGGGAATATGTCTCAGCGCTTTTATGAAGTGTGTTGAGAATGTTGTAAGTGTTGGAAGAGCCATAGGGCCACAGAGAACATAGTAATTAATGTGTACAGTCAGAATGCACTCCTTTGCGTTACTGTAATCCAGCTCCAAGAAGAAAGGGACAGCCCAAAGGAAGAGCTGCTTCTAACTGCCTTACCCACCTGCAGCGCACAGAACCGTAAGGCAAAGAGGTAACCTTCAAGTGATGGTCAGGACACACGGTACTGCAACCATGTTACACTGAAGTGAACTTTTCAAGCTGTTTATTGACAATACTTTCACACGTCTTTTACGCTTACACGATCTTGTTTCTGTGCTCTGGCCTTTGTAACCACAGACTCACCGCGGGCGGCTCGCTCTTCCCCTCCCCTTCTTGTGGGAATTAAGGATTACAACAACGACCGGAGCCATGACGCAGCCCTCCCCCCCCCGTTCCCCTCCCCTTCCCCTCCCCTTCCCCA
>VXAV01007877.1:18715-33983 GCA_013399715.1 Alectura lathami
CCGAGCGGGGAAGGAGACGGGTCGTGGCGTGCGCAGCGCGGGCGGCGACGCCGTGGCCGCTCCCGGAGCGATGCCCCGGGCTGCGTTAGGCTGCATCCCTGGGGCCTCCCGAGCGGAACGCTGTGCCCCGGCGGCTTTGTCGCCGCTCGCTTTTCCCCGGGCTGTTGGCGGCTCTCGCGCCGTGCGGGCCTTCGGTCCGGCTGTAGCCCAGCAGCTGTTTTTCTTGAAGGTTGGGTTTTGTCTTTCCCTTTAAAGAAGTCATGATTTAGACTTTAGTAATTATAAATGAGGCAAACAATGATTATGCGTTTATGCTTTTTCTTGGACTCGGGGAGGAGCTTCAAAGCCCACCAAATTTCTGCGTGTTTTTAGAGCTATAGTGGCTAGGTAAAGGAAAGCACAAAGAATGTGTTGGCTGCACTAGGGAGCCGAGCACTAGGTCAGAAGCGTTACCAGGTCCGTCTAGTTGGATAACTAACTAGTAACCTTGTAGCCCAGCCTTGTAATCAGGGTGTCCTGCAGGATAGGGGAGCTGAACTCGAGGAGGGTTTGGAGGGCTTATGCCACTCGTCTGATTTCAGATTTTGTTCCACAAGCAGTTCCCAATTCATCTTGCCACTTTCTAGGAGCAACATCTCTCAAAAGTTGTCCAGAATAACAAAAGTAACAGAGTTTCTTCTGTATTCCTACCATTGCAATTTGCTCTTATGCCTTTAACCTAAAAACTTGTGTTTTTTAGCAAGCAGGTCCTCTGCTTTCGCTACTTCCTGTGTGTTTTAAACAGTCTCAGCAGTTTGTAAGCTGGTATCTGTTCCTTCAGAGTTGTGATAAAGGCTGGTTTCTGCTGCAGAACCCGTGGACTAAGTGGGTAAATGATGGATGTCATGTGTTTCTGAAGGCTGGCTGTGTGTTGTTATCACGTGCCTCCATTCTTGCCTTGAGCACAGATGGCAAGATGTGGAGGGCAGGGACTTGCCTACACTTGTGTGAGAGGTCCTAGCAGTCAGGGTCTGTGGCAGCCCTGTGGTGTTTAAGCAATGTTGATATAACTGTACTTGGAAGGGATTACAGGGATAGCTCTGCTTCCTGGGACTGACTCCACTGCCAACAAGTATGGGCTTAAGCAGTGAGCAGTGTTGAAACTGAATACATGAAATAATGCTAATACTGTAGAAAATGAAGGCTACGTTTGGCTTTCTCCTTTTGTTTGCGTGTGTTTTTTCTGCACGTAGGAAGGGCAACATAGCTTAAACATAAAGGGAAAAATGAAAAAGTGCTGGAAAATGCAAAAACCAAGTTCCTGATTAGTGGGGGTAAGTGGCATTTTTCCTCCTCTGCACAGGGGATTTAATTTAACTATTCACCATATTGTATCTCCATAGAAATTTTAATTGTGCGATAGGGCCAGAGCTAGACACATGTTTAAGATAACAGCTGTCACCATGGTGGTCTGAGAATGTAAGAAAAATCCAGCTGGTGGGGTGACATGAGTGTCTTTTACTACGCTGGCTGATTCACTTGGAGAAAGAAGGCCAAGCAGGCTTTTGGGCACTTGCTTAGAATTTTGGCTGATGTCTGCAACTCCTTGGATGAGCAGATATTTCAGTAGATTCCAGGAGCAGGCAGAGTATGTTCTTTTGCTTAATAATAAAAAGTGTTTTCATACTTTCTCAAAGTTTTCATTTGAGGGAAAAGGGTTGTAGTCAATGGCTTTACGTCCAGGTGGAGGCTGGTCACAAGCGGTGTCCCCCAGGGGTCCGTCTTGGGACCGGGGCTCTTCAACATCTTTATCGACAACTTAGACTGTGGGATGGAGTGCACCCTCAGCAAGTTTGCTGATGACACCAAGCTGAGTGGTGCAGTTGATAGCCCTGAAGGAAGGGATGGCATCCAGAGGGAGCTGGACAGGCTGGAAAAGTGGGCCCACGAGAACCTCATGAGGTTCAACAAGGCCAAGTGCAAGGTGTTGCACTTGGGTCAGGGCAATCCCAGGTGTGTGTACAGACTGGGAGAAGAACTCCTTGAGAGCAGCGCTGCGGAGAAGGACTTGGGCATTGTGGAGAAGCTGTGGCTGCCCCATCCCTGGCTGTGTTCAAGGCCAGGCTGGATGGGTTCCTGGGCAGTTGGATCTAGTGAGCTAGTGGCTGGCAGCCCTGTCCACAGCAGGGGGGTTGGAACTAGATGGTCTCTGAGGTCCCTTCCAACCCAAGCCCTTCTATGATTCTATGAAAATGCATCTAGATCTCTGCAGATATATATAGGTGTATATATATAGAACTATAAATAGCATAATGTGGCAAATCCACTGTTTCGAGGCTGAATGCTGTTATTTCTCTTTAGTATCAATAAATGTCATTAGGTGTGTTGCACAGGGCATCCTGTGACTAGCCCATATTGCCATGTCACCCATTTAACATGTACTGCCTTCCCGTCCTTTGACTTCTGAGTGGGTCTACATGAGGAACTGAAGTTACTACTGCACTTCCTTAGAGACAGTTGTACATCTTTGTGATCTCTGCATACTGTGTTTTCCCAATTCCTTGCTTTCCTGTCCCTAACCTGACTTCTGTGTTGCACTTCTAGATCTCAGGTGTGCTGCCACGTAACATTGCAGTCAGAAGCTCGGCTCCTCTTGAGTGCATGTATGCACATTGATGTTTTAGGTCTTCACTGTCAAATTTTGAACATGCTTCACACAAGTTAATGGCAAATACTTTCCTAAACTAATCATGCAGCAGATTAAGCCAATATGAGACTGAGTACTTGATTGTGATTGAACTCTGGCTTTAGTGGAAGAGCAGTTGCGAATCATGACAAGACACAGGTGGTTAGGCTCCTAATGTACTTTTCCAAAAGTAATTCTTGAGCTTTTTTTTCTGCTGTTTAGTATTGTTAGTAATTAGGAATAGTTTTATTCATTTGTTTTAATGAGAAGTATGTGTCTGAGATGCTGTGAAGATGCAGCCAGTTTACAGTACACACTGATACTCAGGTACTTTTCAATATCTAATTATTCAATCTTTGATACTCAGGAACTTTTTCAGGATGGAGGGCTATGTTTCTTGCCTTTGCTGGATTCTTGGAATCATCTGAACTAACCTGACCCTCATCCACTTGAACTTTTTGACGAAGCATATCTGTTCTTCAGAAGAGGTTTTTCCATATTGTACACTTTGTGCTGTTCAGAAACCACACACCGAAAACGTAAGTTTGCCACATGTTGGCGAGATTTAAGGTCGAATTTGTGTAGAAAGTTTATATTTTTGTCTGCTACGTTTGGCAACTTGTCACTGGAAAAATAATAAAAACTCCTTTATATAGGTGAGGAAAACAAATACTGTGCTTAAAAAATCTCTCTGGGATTCATTAGCAATTAAAGGTTTAATGAGAAATCACAGCACTGGTACGTATGAGGTAAATTGCTTTGTTCTTGGTGCTTAATGTTGCTGAAGGTTAACTTCAGGAAGCTGACTTCCATACCCATAGGGCATGGGTACAGTTCAAGGGCAGATCTTAAAGAACATTCTCACCCATAAAGAGAAGATCTGGAGCATATCAGTTTCTGTAGCCCCCTCTTCGGTATTAATTAGGGACAGGAAATGAAGAGGTGGTAATTCTTACTCCTGTGAAGCAAGTCTTCTGTTTGGGATGGCACGTGTACCGTCCTTGCTGCAGTAATCTGTCACTTTTAGCAATGTGATTCCAGATGATGGGATAGTTTATGGAGGGTGTCTCAGAGCAGTTGAAGATGATTCTTCACTATGCACTTTGGGGAGGAATGAACTTTTTTAAAAAAATAGATTTTTATTCATTGTGCTTTAACTTTGAAGAGAAATAAGCGGAGGGTTCATTTAGACTCAATTCAGTGAAAAATTCTCATCACAGATTTATCACGCTGTCTCTAGCTTTCATAGTTCTGAATGTGTAGGTCTTGATCACAGCTGTGTTTGGGGGATGCTTGCTTCTGCTTTTTAAACTACTGAAATACATTCTTTTTGTAAAGAAAGGAAGGAATCATTTACAGAACTTAGTGGATTTTTTTTTTTACTTCAAATATGTAAAATACATGTCTTTAACACTTCAGCAGACTTCACCAGACTAAATCTTAGGCTTTAAATAGAAACTTCCTGTGTCTGCTGCAAGGCTGATCTTTTATTAAGTGGAGTTAGAGGTGAATGGATGAACTTTATTCCTCTTGATTTCATCTCTATCAGTAATTAATCTAAAATAGATCTTCCCTCTCTGGCCCTTCAAGCAACTTTTTGTTGACTTGTTATACTTGAATCCACCATTCTATGACACTTACTACAAGCAATGCAGTGTAGTAATTTGTTAAGTATTCCTTACTGGCTCACCTGTATTCACTATATTCGCTGTGTGTAATCTCTTAGAATGAATCCTTTTGGAGAGACGCCTAGGATGTAAAACTCTGCAGCAGCAAACCTTTCTGAGGTCTGTGATAAGGAAACATTTCCAAATGTTTGATTTAGAAATTCAGTCATGTAAATAAATGTACCACACTTCTCAGTTATGTGCTACTTGAAGAAGAATGCTGTTAAAATTGAGACATAACCAACACAAACATTTTTTTTCAGAGCCCAGCTGTGTTAAATAAATATCTTGCACATGCAGAAATGAAGTAATGCTAACAGATGAGTGACAGGTTTCAAGATACTAAGAGATGCTTAGTACTTGTGCTGTAAGTTATGCCTGTGGTGGAAATGGAGAAAAATGAGTGTTGTTAAAACTTCTAGTTCACAGTATCAGGTTTCCTTTCCATAATAAAAATGCTGACCTTTTTTTGTGGGGGGTTTGGGGGGGATGACGTATCTAAGGTGTAGCCTAACACATCCTTGGAGGTGTCATCGAATTGAAGTCGTCTTCCTGCCTATTCTTTCTTTTCCGTGTGGTGAGGCAGTTAAGGGAAGGGAAAGCACCAAAAAAGAGAAAAATTTACAAGCCCTTCCACCTCTCCTTAATGTAGGATGAGTTTTCTTTTGCAGGTTCTCTCTTCAGGTCACTGTGAAGTCTGACAACAACTTGCTTGTTCGAGAGAAGTTGCAGGAGTGTGTGGCTGGGAGTAGGCCTGCCTCTTAGCCGCGCAAAACTGTGGATTGAGGATGGGGTTCAATACACACAGGTGTTCCAGCGCTGAGGATACCTTATGGAGAAGGGCAGCTGTGATGCATGGGCGGACATCTGGGCAGATGGGCTATGTGTGCAGATTCCCTTTGCTCATCCAGTTTGGCTTCCACTAAGATGTTTACTTGTGTGACTAAACTGACAAAGTCTTAAGAGAGTATTTGTTATTTAATGTGCTTGAGTCTCAGCCTAGAAAATACAGGAGGCACTCTCCTGTGTTAATTCCAATTAACGTCAGCTGCAGCAGGATTCTTCAGTAACTTGTTCCATCTTGTGTCTGCAGATGGAGGAGGAGGAGGATCTAAGTGAAAGAGGATTGCCACAAATCGCTTCAATCATGAATAGAGTGAGAGACTTGAAAAACAAATACAGAAATGAAGACAATATCACAGATGAACTGAACTGTACTAAAATCTCAGCTGATACAACGGGTATGTGTGTTTGTTAATGTCTGTTTCATCTGGCTGTTCTTAGGAAAGCATCTCTCTAATCTACTGAGGGGGAAAAAACAAAACAAACCCCCCCAACATCTTTCTTGCATGAAAGCTTATAACAAGTATTTTCTTCTATTCATGTTGTTTGCAGTGTTAATCTCCTTTATTTTTCTGTCAGATAACTCTGGAACTGTAAATCAAATAATGATGACAACAAACAATCCAGAAGATTGGCTGTGTTTTCTGCTTAGGCTGGAGAAAAAGGGTATTCCCCAGATGGATCTTAGCATGCTGAATAGGCTCATTGGTCGCTACAGTCAAGCGGTAACTGCGTTACCTGCGGAGAAGCACAGTGAGGATGAGAGCTATGCTCGCATCCTTGTGAGATTTGCTGAGTTGAAAGCGTAAGTACAAATCCTCAATTTTCAATGTCAGAACTCTGAACAATGACTTCTGAATTTCAATGATGGTAAGAGTTTTTTTTTTCTTGTTAATGGCTTCTGCAACAAATTGATGTTTACATAGCAGCTCCTTGAAATTGAGCATCTTTGGCTACTCAGCTTACTCAGTCTTACAGAGAATCATAGAATCATAAAGGTTGGAAAAGACCTGTAATATCATCTGGTCCAGCCGTCAGCCTTAACACCACTATGCCCGCTAAATCATGTCTCTAAGTACCATAGGACTTACCTTTGTATATGCTAAGGAAAAATGATTCTTCAGAGCTACTTGATTCAGAGATGTTGACACTTCTTTTTTTCTAGACTATATATGTGAAGTACATGAGTAAAATAGCATGAGATAACTCTCTTTCTAATTTCAGCTTTATACTTCAGTTCAAAAGAAGCTGTGAGTGAAATCTAATATAAAGCTTTAATACAGGTCATAGTTAACGATGATTGGACTGTGTGCTCTCTACATTTAGGTTTATTTCTTTGTGGACTTGTCTTGCCACAGCTACTATCTAATCCATCTAGTCAAACTCCAATGGTCCCTCATTCTGTTATTTCTCTCTTACTATGAAAGGCACATCCCAGCTATGTTAAATAGCACTTCTAGGGTAGGAAGAATGTCACAGAACATCAGTCTACACTTTCATGACTTACAGAACGAGTTCTGATTGTAGTTTATTGCTTTATCCGGTGCGAATTTAAACAGTGTGCCTATTCAGATATTTTCAGACCTACATTAGGGCAGGGTTATAAATTTTCTTTCTGGTAAAGAGTTCTGTTGTCACTTGAAATACTGTGACAACATATATTTGAAGAGCTGCATTTTGGTGTTACAACAATCCTTAACAGTAAAAGAACTGAGCTGGTGTGTGGTCTCACTGGATATAGCTAGTATTTTCCTTTGTTCATTATATCTCCTCCTGTTTGAACTTCTAGCAGGTGGTTTGATCTTGCAGTATGATGTGGGCCTTGTCTTTGTCTGTACTGTCATCTGTATGGGTTTTGCTGCAGCAGTGTTTACTTCCGTTGTAGGGTTTTAGTTATCTGTTGAATCTACTGTTGATAAACAATCAGGAGTGGATAAGGACCTGCTGTGAATCCACAGCATCTTGAAACGTGTTTTGTAAGTGGTGGTGTAAAGCATGTGTTCCAGAAATACCTGCTATTTTTAAAGATATGGAGAGATGGGGTTCCTTTCTGATGTTTAATCACTTTCCATCAGAACAGAAGTCATGTAAGATGGACATGAACTGGCAGTGCGCTCTTGCAGCCAAGAAGGCCAATGGCATCCTGGGCTGCATCAAGAGAGGGGTGGCCAGCAGGGAGAGGGAGGTGATTGTCCCCCTCTACTCTGCCCTTGTGAGGCCTCACCTGGAGTACTGTGTCCAGGCCTGGGGCCCCCAGTACAGAGGGGATGTGGAGCTGTTGGAGCAGGTCCAGAGGAGGGCCACCAAAATGATCAGAGGGCTGGAGCACCTCTCCTGTGAGGAAAGGTTGAGGGAGTTGGGATTGTTTAGCTTGGAAAAGAGAAGGCTCCGGGGAGACCTCATTGTGGCCTTCCAATACTTGCAAGGAGTTTACAGGCAGGAGAGGGGACTGACTTTTTGCATGGGTGGATAATGGTAGGACAAGGGGGAATGGGCTAAAACTGAAAGAGGGGAGGTTTGGGTTGGACATCAGGAAGAAATTCTTCACTGAGAGAGTGGTGAGGCGCTGGCACAGGCTGCCCAGAGAAGCTGTGGCTGCCCCATCCCTGGCTGTGTTCAAGGCCAGGCTGGATGGGTTCCTGGGCAGTTTGATCTAGTGAGCTAGTGGCTGGCAGCCCTGTCCACAGCAGAGGGGTTGGAACTAGATGATCTCTGAGGTCCCTTCCAACCCAAGCCCTTCTATGATTCTATGATAAGATAGGCTTCCAGCTCAGTTCCTGGAATTTTCTTCCCAAAATGTTGATTGGATCCTGTTATTAAGCCACCTTTGTTATCTCATGCAGGAGTTTAACTTCAGGAATGTTAATTCCTACCTTCCTTATCAATTAAACTCTTTAGCCTCTTTTCCATTTGCTCTTTAAGACGTGGTTTTGAAGGTGTGGATCCTACACCTCTGTTCATTATTCTGTGTATTGTATTGCAGAAGCAAAACGGAAGGCATTTACTAGCATGTTCTGGCTAGTATGCATGGGTACTAATAGTTTCTGTTGCAGTATCCCAGTGAAATATGTTCAGTTGCTTCACTGCTACAACATATAGGGACCCTCCTGGGAGCAGTCTGAGCATCTTAGTTCACCATTAAAATGCACTGTCTCTAGCTGTACTAAAATACCCCATGCTTTGTCAGCCAGCAGTGCTACAGAATCTACCCAGTGTGCTGGGCAGTTCGGGTCTGCATTCTTTTTTTGCTTTGTTGGCAAGTACAGCCAGTCATGTTCCATGACTCCCTATAAAGAAACAAAAGTGTTGTTTGCTGTTCTTCCAAATCTTCTGCCTAGCAGGAAGAGCCAGTCAAGAACATCACAAACTTTAGGAGCAGGCAGTGACAACAGTTTGAGATCTTAATGTCTGTTTGTATCAGCACTGGGTTCTACTGTTCTTGGCACTGGCCTGGCTTGTCATGGACTCTTCTCTGGCTTGTCACACTGACCTTGCTAGGCCTGCCTCCACGTGACACTTCTGGCTGTAGTACAGTGCCACTGAGTGTGGGGCACATGGTCCCCGTTGCCAGCAGCGGGTCTTGTTCTGGTCTTTGTTCTCCAAGTCTGTGCTGCTTTCTACAGAAACGTTTAATCTTTACATATGTTTTTCTTTGAAAGTGAATGGAATGAATGTGTTAAAGGCTAAGTCATGTTTCCTCCGACTGCCTGTGGATGGGTCCTTCTGTACTTGTGCCACTGCTCTGGGTGACCAGAGCTGAGTGCGCTAAATGTACTGGACTGTAGTAACATGCCTGAACTATGGTAGAGACTTCACTCATTTTTAGTATAATGAAAACTCTCATTCCACATACTTCTGGAAGTGTGTTCTTTAGCTTTTGGTGATGGATTTTCTATGTTTATTTTTTAAGCTGCTGACATATTTGCATTTTATCTTTCTACATCTATGCTTCGAAGTACTGCCTTTGCTTACCTGGGGAAGCAGGGTGGAATTCTGGAACCCCTTGACAGAGGCAGCTGTTATAAATTCTAGTGTTCACTGTAGAAAAGCTGAGCCTCTGACAAAATTTTGCAGCTCAGTGTCATTTTTATGTGATGAATTTGAATTCTACCATATTGCTGCAGAAAATCACTAGTAGCATATTTAATATTTCTTCTGATTGGGTTTATATTATGCATTTTTTTCATACAGACTTACTAAAGTATTTTTCCTCTGCAGAAATTTGAAATCAAATATCTTTACTGCAGTCATCGGCTCCTTTTTTTTTCTCTTGCCCCCAACTCCCTTTTGCAGCCTCCTTAGTGTAGAAATGGATGCAGCTAAAAAAGTGGAGGTTTTTCTCTGGGTAGTGTCAGTATGCAGCTTGGAAGTTGTTGGTGGGTGTTCTGAGGGAGAACAGCTGCATGTTCCTTGTCACTACTCATACTATTCCTCAGAATGAGTCTGAAGTCTGTCCTCTCAAATTTGGGCACATTTTGGTTTTTGGAAAAGATCAGTCAGATATCTTTCAGTTATTAGCTTTTTTTTTTTTTTTGAAGACTCTTTGCTTATGTGTACTTCATTAATGGTTCTGAGGAAGGGAACATGGAACTAGTCAGGCCCTTCATGCTGTAACTAGTGATATGCTGTCTTTACAGTCTTCAAGATCCAGAGGAGGCACGGGACCAATTTCATCTGGCCAGACTGAACTGCAAGAAATTTGCTTTTGTGCATGTGGCTTTTGCGCAGTTTGAGCTATCACAAGGTGTGTAGAAAAACTTCTTTGTTGCTGTTTTGTGTTGTTTTTAACTTCTGCTGTTACATATTTTGCAAGGAAACTGTAGGTATTAAGTCAGAAAATGAAAAATTTGGACTTCCTTTTGATTGTCATTTAATGAATGTCTTAATTTTTTTATGAAATTATACACAATTTTTTTTTTACTTTTTAGAAATAACTTCTGAACAAGATGAAAACTGGCAGTGATTTTTTTTTTTAAGCTTAGATTTTATTGGCAAGCTTGAGGCTCCTGATGGTGTGAAAAATGAAGGTCAAATCTGGGTGATTTCCTTTTCAGTATTTTCAACTTTCTTGTGAGACAGTCATCCTCCAAAAAGCAGATGTAGATTCTTTGTATTTCACTTAAAATAACAAAATATACAGAACTGTAAATACAATCTGGTCAAATCTAAATTTTCCCCTCTGTCACTCAAGTTCCCAAGTAGCTTGGCTACTTCTGTTTCCTGTTCTGTTGTAGGATGTTTGTGTTGGAACAGCAGAGATTAATGATGTCTTCTGCTGCTTCATAACTGCAGTAGGCTGGCTTCTTTTGCAGTGTCACAGATGTCGTATTCCAGTCAGGTCAGGGGGCAGGAGATAGTGTTCAAAATAGAATGGTACAGAAAAACTGTCATGTTTACAGCAGTGTCTTTAGGCAAGCCATTCTGATAAGACAGTGGCAACATCTTCCTTAAAAATGCCTGAACTGCCAGTCTCTGGTAGGGATATTTGCACTGAGAGCAGACTTTTGAACGTGTTTTATCCTGTTGCTTGGTATGCTGGATCTGGCTTAAGTGGAGATTTTCTTCATAGGTTCAGTGTGTGAGGGTTTTCTTTTTGTTTGTTTTAAACAGTGTTGATAACACACCAGCAGTAGCTAAAACAGTGAACATTGCTTGTGGTCTCAAGGTTTTCTCTTGCTCTGCTTCCCACCACACCACACTGAGTACACTGGGGGTGGGTGAGTGTACAGCTAACTTGATCTCACCAGAGGGGTATTCTGTGGCAGATAACATAATGCTCAGCAATAGAAAGCTGGGGGATGGCCTTTGCTTGGAAACTGGCTGGGCACCAGCCTGCTCATAGGAGGTGATGATTGTGTTGTGTGACTTGTATCTTGGTTTTGTTCCCCACTTTTGCTTTCATTTATTAGATGCTTTCTCTTGACCCATGAGTGTTTTTTTCCTGCTTTTATGCTTCCAATTTTCCCCATCTCCTAGGTGAGGAGAGTGAATGACTGGTGAATGCCTGGTTGCTGGTCAAGGTCCACCCATCACACTCAGTCATTGAATCATAGAATCATCAGAGCTGGAAGGAACCTTTAGAGGTCTCTTCAGAGAGAATTGCTCTGCTATGTGAACACTACTGAGTTATTTGAAGACCGCTGTTGCTTTTCACTGAGCTTGTCCAGCTGTGGCCAAAGGGAAGGGAGGACTGGCCTTGCTGACGAGGCACCGGAGCACTGCATTTCTGCAGTGCAGGCCTGCCAGTTGGTTCTGCATTAACCTGTTTGCATGAGGATGAAAAATCATACATAGTTGTTTTGAGTAAAATTGTGAGTGAAAGCTCAAGTGAAATCAGAATCACTGTCAATCATAAGCTGAAAACTCACAACCTGCAAATGGGGTGGCACAAAGGTGACACTCATTTCATTGAAATGAATAAAAGCCTCATTTAAGTAGGTCAGGTGGAGCTGTCTCTTCGTGTGCCTTGGGTTGGGTGCTTGAGGCAAGATCTGTTGTGAGCTGCTCAGAGCTCATACCCAGGCATAACTCTGCTTTTGGGTATGTGAAATATTAGGCCTAGGTGGATTGTCCAGGCTTTCTGGTGAAGCAGACTGACAGAGACCCATAAGATACTTCTGGCTTTACTCCTGTGCCTTTGTTCCCCATCTAATGAAGAGGATGGAACAGTTTTTTTTGATGTAGGTGTCTTTGTCATATTTTTTGTTATTCAGTGAAGCACTTAATGCAGACAGAAATTATCCTCATTTTGAATAGCGTATCATAAAGAACTGTGTAGTTATAAACTGTAGCCATAGGTTGAATGCTGATCAAGGTTTTTTGTTTTTTTTTTTTTGTTTTTTAAAAAAAAGCACTAACAAAACAAAAAGAAATACCCCTTAAAAAAAGTCTTACTTAGTTGCTGAGGATTTGGGGGAGAAACTGTATTTGATCAAGGGGGTAAAAACAAAGTCGGTATGAGTATGTGCAAAATAGACCTACATGAAATCATAGCCAACTTTGTTTTAACATTTACTTGCTTCCTTGTCAAACATCAGATTGTTCTTAAATCTGCTTCTTTGAGCAGAAGTCCTGCCCCTCTTAACTGCAGGCAGCATTGACATCCACCTTCACTTATCAGTGGGGACAGGGAGCTCTCAGATACACTAGGTCGTCATAAACACTTGTTCCTGCAGGTGCCAGATATATACAGTGAAAGTGCTTTATGTTTTGTTACTCTGGGAATGAGGAGTAAGGGAGCTTGGAAGGTGGAGGTACAGCTGTACATTGACAGCTGTAACGATGTTGCACCATTTTGTGCTGATGCTCTCTGAGGGAAGATCAAGGGAGAGACTTTGGTTACTGAGCGTTTATTTCCTTGTTTGGCTTTGATACTTTCTATAGCACTGTGTGTGTGCTTATGTATGCAAACTGAACACTTTAATGTGTTTTGTTAAACTATACCCCCACCAGTTCTCTTCCATCTCAGCTTATGGTAAAAGTGTTTAAAAAACAAAGCAACAAAAAAGCAACCACAGAAAACGAAAGCTAAACCAAAAGCAAACTAACTCACCAACTTTTTTCATCCTTTCTCATGGTGCTTTCTGGAGTGGTGAATGAATACGAGAGCATAAACGTAATAATTTATTCATTTAAAGAAATACCTGTAAAGGCCATGTTGCCACAGTGTAACTGTTCTTATTTGCTCAATTCCTAATTCTGTGTTCTTTACTACTAAGGAAATTTGAAGAAGTGTAAGCAGCTCCTTCAAAAAGCTGTGGAGTGCTCCGCTGTCCCACTGGAAATGTTAGAAACTGCTCTACAAAACTTTCATGCACAAAAAAAGCAGCTACTTTCAGATGAGGAGAAGGAGAACTTTGCAGGTAATTACAATCTCTTAAAATGTTGGTTGATTCTATGCGTGTTGTAATGCTGGATTGAAAAATTATTCCCCTGATGTTTGTCCTTTCTAGATACAAACTCAAAATCCGTTACTGTCTAATGAACAGTCATATTCCTCTGTTCTCCATCTTCGATATCTTCTCAGGAGCCATAGGAAGGTGAACTGATTCTGTGAAGGGTGTTCCTCTTCTGCTCTGTGTGGGGACAGAATTAGTGCAAAATAGATCTGTGTCATTTCTTAAGGGGTGTGTCTTCAGAAGCATGATGGATTTGGCTGTCTCCTGTTGGCCTTAGTATGAAACCCTAGCTGTGAGGGGGAGATAACAACCATTTGGCAGTGCTTACAGTAAGGTTCAGTTAATACGCTTTGGTTTTGGCCCTATTCTGTTCACTGTTAATTGTATATTGACCTCATAAGTTCCACAGCTGATGAACTGTGCCTGAAGAGAAATTGATCTTTGTGGATTGTACAACTTGCACCTAATCCTTCTTGCTGTACTTGCTGCAGATGTAAGGGAACACCTATGGCAGAATGTGCAAAAGGCCAATCTGCCGTTAAGGAGGCAATGAACTTTGGGCTCAGATAGTTCTTCACGTGAATTTGTAGCATTAGGTATTTGAAAAATGTTTCCTTTTGATTCAAATGCTTTAAGGATAAAAGTTCTTAAGAAGACAGCAACTACAGGCTTGTACATCCCTGCATTTGAGATATTTCGTGACTTAGATCACTGAGCTTGGCTTTAGTTCAATTTTCACAGTACTTCTGGAGCAATGAAGAGACTTAGCTGTTTTAATATACGGGCATTTAAGTCTTGTCTATTTCATGTTTTTGTTTAAAGAGTTGCTTTTAAAATATTTTCTTATTTGGAAACAGGAATGCTATGTAATGCATTTCTTCACAGCATCAAAAGATTGCTCAAAGATCTTCACAAGAATTATATGCAGTTATCGAGTAATGATGCAAATGTGAAAACTGCAGCAAGTCTAGAAGCCTTTGGTTTATTTTTTCCCCCTTTTTCTTTCATGCATGATGATATAAAGTATCTGACATACTGGGTACAATCAAACATGTAACTGAGGAAAATAAAATTATTACTAAAAATGTAGGCCGTGAATAGTATGAGAGGCTGCCTCAAACTGAAGGGATTGAGATGTGAGAGTGTGATGGTAATCTTGGGCTAAAATCTTTATATATGCGGAAAAAGTGTGTGTGTGTGTGGGTGTTTATGGGGGTGAAGGTATTGGACTGGTAAACTGCTGATTCAGAGCTATTCTCAGTGTCAGTATTAAACTGATATGTAGATCTTAAGCACTTAACTGAGTAGTATATCTACATAAGTGGTTTATAAAAAATATATAAACTAGAAATAGCTAAAACGCTAGCGTTCCTCTGTCAGAAGTCTAGCATCTGCTGGCTAAAGGCAAATGGAGGCATCAGAGGCTTCAAAATAAAAAGCAGGTTAACTTTAATAAATTGATCTTGAACTTAGTGTTAAGCAAAATGATATATATTTAAAAAAAAAAAAAAAAGTCCTTGAACTGTGATTTCGTGGGAGGCTGTGGATAGCCATGAATTCTTATTGGTCAAGCAAATAATCTCCTATAATGATGGAAAACAACGCCTACGTGATGAGGAAGATCATCTCATAATATCATGTCTTTGTTTTTTATGCATGTTTTGTAGTGCACTTTATTTTTTAAATCATCTTCTTTTGTGGAAGAGTTCTGCTGATTACCTGACTAATCAGATGGTGGCTTCCTTTTAAAAAAGCTTGTCAGGGTAATAAACTGAAGTCGGTTTTAGTACACACTAAAAGCTCTTCAGACAGCTCATACTTCAGCGCTCCCTAGTTGGAGAGTTAATCTGTTTTCTGTATTATACCACATGGATGCAACGAGTTCTTGGGCAGTAGCTGAAGTGCTGATGTACTTGCTTGCATTTGTATGCTCTGATTTTTCTGAGAAATGGCCTTCTGTTCCTCAGACTTAAACATGCTCTGTTTTCACACGACTCAGTAGAAGCTGACTTCTCATTCTAAAGTTCATGTACAACTCCAGGTAACTTCTGCCAGATCTTCAATAGCTGAGCAAGATTCTCTGCTGGGCTGAGATGGGGCTAATGAAGGAGCTGCTTGCTTTTAGCTTTCTTTCTCATCTTTTGCGACCTGGCAGGAATAGAGTGCAGCTTGTAAGAGCACTCTCAAATTTGCCC
>VXAV01007878.1:0-14844 GCA_013399715.1 Alectura lathami
CGGCGAGCTGCGGCAGGTCACCCTGCGGCGGAGCAAAGCCCACGAGGGGCTGGGCTTCAGCATCCGCGGCGGGGCCGAGCACGGCGTCGGGATCTACGTGTCGCTGGTGGAGCCCGGCTCGCTGGCCGAGCGGGAGGGGCTGCGCGTCGGTGACCAGATCCTGGGGGTCAACGGCAAGCCCCTGGACAGGGTGACCCACGCCGAGGCCGTCAAGGTAAAGCGGGGTTCGGCCCCCGTCCCGTTGCCGCAGGGGCTGTCCCCTCCCGGAGCTGTCCCCTCCCGGAGCTGTCCCCTCCCGGAGCTGTCCCCTCTTGTCGCTTGTCCCCGTGCCCCCTGCCCGGTGCCGGCGGGGCGGCAGCGTTGGTCCCACCGGTCCCAGCACCGGGCTGCTCCCGGCTCGCCCCGTCGCGGAGGCTGGGTCTCGCCCCGCTGCCTGTGAGCGGAGCCGGGAAGTTCGGGGAGAGGCACTGCCATCGCCTCCCCTTCGAGGCTGAGCGCTGCCGCTTTCTCCCAGCGTCTCCGTGAGATGTGGCAGCACCGCTTGTGTCGTTTTGTCGCCCTGGGAAGCGTGTGGAAGTTGGAAATTCGCAGGAGCTGGGCTGAAGGCGTGCGCTCAGCCGCCAGACCGTGCTGCTTGCGCCCGGAGACGGAGAAGCCGAGCGGCTCGTCCCGCAGAGCACACAGTGCCCGAACCAGAGCGGGTCCTGGGTCCCGAGGAGGAGGAGGAGGACAGCTGCACAGCGGAGGTGCTGGTGGTTCCTTGTGCAGCACGGCTCCGTGTGCCTCCTAGGGCTGCCGCAGCGTGTGGCAGCTGGGGTGCTACAGATGAAAGCTCTCCTGTAAAGGTGGAGGAGTGCTGTCAGCTGTGGGGTTTGACCTGATGCTCGGTATTTGGGGACTGAGTCCACGTGTGAGTGACCCAAGTCATTCCCTAATGGCACAACCACAATCTCGCGGCGTTCCCGCGGCACAGCAAACCTATGGAGCTGGGGAGTCAACCTTTAGGGCTGCGGTTTGCAGGCAGTGCATGGAGAGCAGCTCTCTGGGGGTGATGAGTGTTTTGCAGCTCTTCAGGCTTTAATTCTTCCATAATAAGCTAAAGCACTTCTGTTTGCAGCCTGCTTTGTGTAGTGTGTTTCTCCAACAGTGCATTGAACTCCTGTGGCTGCGTGCTGTGTCTTACACAGCCAGCTTGTGTGTTCCCCACTCGGTCCTTAAATCTCTGCCCCAGGCAAGGGCACGTCTTCCAGCCTGGCAGCAGGTCCTGGGCAGTCCTGAGACCGGAGGAAAGGTCTGCAGGAGCTCTTTCTTTTGCTGTGTTTTGTTCTAATGATAGAACAACGATGTAAGTTTCTGGAAGTTAGCCTTACAATTCTGTGCTCTTAAGGCTGCAGAAAAATCCCGATGCGTTTTGTCTGCGGTGATGGGAAAGCAGGTGTCAGGAATTCTCATGTCTGGTGAATGACTTCATCTCTAATTCAACCCACTGCACTGGGTAACTCACGTAACAACTTTCAGTTTGTTCTCTAATACAATGTACATGATGTCTTTTCCACTCTATTAATATTGGGTGAGGCTAAGTGCTTCCTGCACAGAAATAATTCCTGTAGGATGCAGTCTGTCAAGTTCTTGTTCTGTGACAAGGGCTATATTTTACTGTTGTGATTTTGAGATGGAAAGAGAAGCCTGAAAATTGTCTGTGGGCTAAACTTCTTTGAACAACAGCTCTGTCACTCACCTGCCTGTGATGGCATCCTTTGGATCTCCTGCGTCTTGTCGCATCCAGGAAGGGTCCTGTGACCTTTGGTGGTGAGAAACACCTCGCTTGGGAAGAGCTGTGTTTACAGGACAGCTTGACCCCATGCTCTCTGCTTCCCCTGGGAGCAGAGCAAACTTTGTTGGTCTGCTCTGTGGTGGGTCAGTGGAGGCAGGTGTTGGTGAAACCACGACTAGATTTGGTCCTGGGGTTTATGCAGTAGTAAGATCAAATACGGAGGGAGAAAAAGGGTGAACGGAGAGGCTTTAGCACAAAACCCCAGCTGCGAAGCTGTACCTCTCAAATGCTGCCTGCCTGCTGGATGTGGTGAGCACTTTGTCCCTCGGCAGCTGTCTGAAAGCACAGCTCCTGTTTTGCGATGTGCTGCAATGTTTGTGCTCTCTGATAAGGAGCACATTCTTGTGCTGCATTTCCATCTTGTCCTGCAGCAAGAAGCTGCCCATCTGTGACAGCCCTGCTATGCAGAATGTGCTGTTATTCAGAAAGTGATGTTGTGAGGGAAGTTGTCAAAGCTCATTCTTCAGGGCGTGAGATGATTGCAGAGATCAGAAGGCTCCTTCTCCTCTCCAGCCCTTCCGCTGCTGCCCTGACCTGCTCCAGGCACGCTGTTTTCCTCAGGGTAACAGACCAAGTTTCTGACAGAGCCAGAAGTCAGCTTTCTGCCTGTCAGGATGCTGAGGTACCCAGCTGTGGGCAGGGTGCTGAGTACATCCATGGCATTGCCTTGCTCATGAAATCTTGTAGAAGCATTTGCAGGGACGTGACTGCGTTCATTTTACAAACCGTGGTCGCTCAGCTGCCTTCACTGCATGTGCACTAGTGCAGGTGTGCCCAGCCTTTTCCAGCCCTCCTCTGGCGCTGCTAGGGGCGAGAGCAGTTTCTGCCTTCTGCTTTGTATTTTCAGGCATTGCTCAGACATAATAAACCAAAAGTGGAATTGTGGTACTTCCGGGATGCTGGGCAAGGAATTCGAAAGTAATGAATGAGCTGCACGCTGCTCTAACTGAGAAGTGACCAGTGCAGTGGGACCCATAGATATTTCAGTGAAAACAAAAAAAAAATAAAAAAAATTAAAAGACAAGATTACCTAAGCACTCCAAATCAATTCTCTTAATGACCAGCTGCTTAACCTTTATGTGAGTAGTGGAGTTTTATGTCTTGGCTGCTTTGTGCTCTCCGTTTCATCCAAATCAAAATTAAATGACTCCGTTACAATTATAGCTCTATCATTCCAGCATTCAGGAGTGCACTTTAGAAAAAGATCACTGTAACTTGAATTATGGTGTGAGGGAAGAAGCTCATATTGTCTGTCATATTTTCAGAAGGCACTTGGCTTTCAGCAGCTTCACTGCAGTGTGCGCTTGGTATCGTAGCAGATGTGCTGAGAGCTTGTATTAATTAGCTGGAATATTTTGTCTGGAGTAGTTGAGGTGCTTGTGGTGTTTAGTCTAAAACATTGTGCAGGGAGGTGTTTCCCTTTTTCTCTGGGGTTTGTGTTAAGCTCTCACTCCCTCTCTCCCACCCCCTTACTTCTGTTGCTTTGCAGCAGTTTTTACATCCTTAAAGTGTTTGGGAAGGGGAGAGGCACAGGTGTGAAGCCTCCTTCCCGATGGATCCTTGCTGATTGAGGATTTGGCTTAATGAATAGCAGTCAGGATGCCAGAGCTGCACTGATTCATTCCATCAGGCTGCTCGTCCTGCTGTGCTTTGCTGTGCCTGCTGGCAGCTGGGCGAGTGCGGAGGAGCGCGATGGGAACAGCCCAAACCAGGCTGACTCGTGGCATCCATCCTGGATTCCCTTGCGTGGCTGGGTGCAGACCCATGGTCGCTTTCCCACAGACTCACATTGGGGCTGGTTTTAGGTTTGCTGCCGTGGGTTTTTGGGAGAGGAGCAGTGGGCGCAGTGGGACTGGGGCAGGCTGGTGATGCTGGCCACAGCCAAAGGCACCCCCTGCCCTGCAGCCCCTGGGGACAGCTCACCCTTGCGGGGGATCTCATCCTTCTCTGTCACTCTCTGTCTGAGGTTTCCCTTCCATCCAACGCAGCTTTTCCTGCTCTCAGTTTAAGAGTAATTAAAAGGAGATTCCAGTTCTTTCCATGTTCTGTTTGTTTGAACGTTCCTGACAGCAGGCAAGGTGGTCTTGTTGGTGACCACGATGCTTGCTGTGGGGTAGGAAGGGCTGCAGCTGCTTGTGCTGGGTGCCTGTGGTATTGTGAAGACGTGGAGACATGCAGCCCTGAGCCTGGGAAGCAAACTGAGAACAAATTTACCTTCTGGGCAGCTTAGAGGAAAGCAAATCTCATTTCAGTGTTTCTTCTGATGCCCAATATAATTGATTACTGTTATGAGACTTCTTATTTGCTGTAGCCATTGATCATCACTGTACTGTATGTGCAATCCTAACAGCTGGTAGGGGTGAATGCTGCCTGGTTGCTTTGGGTTTTAACCCTCCAAGTACTTGGGGCTGTGGGCTGTCACAGCTGGTCCTGGTTAGGATGAATGGGGAGTGAAAGCAGTGCCTGGATCCCCTGTTTCTGTAAGGCTTGTTCCTTTAACTACCTCTTTACTTATCTATGTTTTAAAGTCACTGACTGATCCAGAAGCTGGAGTCCTCTCCCCTTCCCAAGGGATCTTTCTGGAGCACAGGCAGGGCTGTGACTGGTGTGCACCCCAGCAGTGAGAGCAGCGACCTATTCCTTGGTCTCTGGATCTGCTTAGAGATCTGCCAAAATCCCCGAGAACTGCACCCAGAAAAAAGCACTCAGTGTAAAAATGCAGGCATTCTGCAGTGCCACGAGCTTCTGCTCTGCCTTTCTGTCCTGCAGACAGTTTCCATTTTAACTTGTGTAGCCAGCTGAGCTCGGAGGATGGGGGTGGGAGTGTAATGTCACCAGGCTCTCCCTTTAGGAAAAAGAGGGAGGGAAAGAGGTCACCCTTGGACTTGGAGGCATCTGCATTTCAAATCACTGTAATGCTCCTTAAAGGGAAGGGCTCCTGGTGGTGACAGCGTGGGGCAGCCAGCGCTGTCCTGGGTGTCACAGGCGGCTCTGATGGTGCCCTGAGTGCAGAACCTGGCCTGGGGCTGTGAGGTGCTGGTTGTGGCTGTGCACTAACAGAGCTGATCCTGTTAATGTCATATGCAGTGTGGAGCAGGGTGAGGGTGTGTGTGTAGAGCATCTCCGGCCCCGATGCGGTGGGGATTTGGCTGCTGCAGCTGGGGTGGGCTGCATTCGCTGCTCTGCTGCTGTGTTCCCTCGGTGGGGAAGTTGGTTTTTTCCCCTTCATTGCAGCATCAAACCACAATGGACCCTAATGAAATAAATTATACTGATGCAAAAGATTAGATTGAGGTCCTTTATCGCTCTTCTCTGGCACTTGGCCTCGGCATTGGCTTTTTCAGTGGGGTAGTATTGCTGGGGCATCCTCGTTTCTTGGAGTCTAAGCGTTACCTGCTGGGGTCATTGTAAATAAATAGCTTTGTTCAGTAGAAAGATAACCCCAAAAGCCTGTCTCTCCTTCCAGTGTCTGTTAGAAGAAAACAAAAGCATTAGTGTGCAGCATAGCCGGTGAGTTAAAGTATCTTTTACTCTGTTCCTCTGTCCTCGGGGAAGATTATGGATTTTCTTGACATCTTCCTCAATGCCATGTCACCTCGGAGAATTACTGGGCTCTAAATCCCCTCTCCTAAACTGACAGCGTGTCTGCTGGAGTGATTTGGCTGAGGTCCCTTTGACTGGGTGCCCTGCGCTCCCCCTGCCACAGCTGCAGGAGCAGGGACCTGGGCTGCCTGTAGCGCCTCTGCTGGGTGCTTCTTGCTGCCCTCAGGAGCTGTCGGAGCCTCTGGGGTGGGGTGTGTGGGCTGGGGGCTGGTGGGGCCTCTGCTTTGAGCCGGCACTGCCTGCCTGATGCTTGGTGCTGAGTCTCATTCATACACATGGATTCCTTCAGAGTTTGTTTTTCACCAGGTAACTAACCGTATCTAGACAATATGGGGTTGTTGATGGTTCTTGTGTTATTTATTGCTGCTTCAACACTGAGGGGAAAGAGGAAAGAACAGAAGGAAGGGGAGATTGCTTTTATCTACAATTCTTTTTCTTTTTCAGAAAGCGCAGGATGGAATTCCAGACTTGCATTGAAATAAAGCTATGTGGAGTTCTTGCTGCTTCAAAGCTGTCTGGAGGGATGCATGGGGCAGTGCCTGGCTCTGAGGAGTGGGAGGTGCAGCTGTGGTCTCAAAGCTGGGAGGGGGGTGCCAGAGAAACCCACTGAGCTAAGATCTCATCTGACCTTCCCAGGTGAAAGGGATGGGGACTTCCTGCTGCCTTGGGGCTGAATGCCTGCAGTCACCACGATTATGCATCCATTTACATAGATTTGCATAAGTACCTCTAGCTGAAAACCAAACTGCTGTCACCTTTGCCTTGGGAGAGGGGGAGAGGTTGGGCTGAGCCTCCTGCAATTCCCATTTGTCCTCTGATGAGGAGCCCACCTTCCACCCTGCATCCCCTGTGCCCATCACCTGCTGCCCTCCTCTTGCCCCACGCTGCTGCTGTGCCTCTGCTCCCCCACACTCCATCTGCTCCCATCCACCCCTTGTTCTTTCTCCACCTGCCCATGTCACCTTTTCCTTGTACCAGTTGTCCTTGTCTCCTCCCGCAGAGGAACCACTCAGCCATTGTGCCTCCATCTCCCCGTATAAGGTCTCAGCCCTGCCCCTGCAGCCCCTCACCTCCACAGCAGGCACAGGGACTTCTTCATTCCCACCGGCACCTGGTTGTGGTCAGCCTCACTGGGTCCCCAGGCTGAAAGCTCCCTGGATCTCTCTGGATCCAACAGGCACACCTGGGATAGCTCAGGAAACAGCATTTAGACAAACTTCTGCCAATTGCTCCCTTGGCGATGCTGAAATGTGCAGTAAAAGCTCCCTCTGCCTCCCTCCTGTGGTGTCTCTGCATTTCTCTCTCCTTGACATTTTTTTATTGATTTCAAGCCTGTATCTTTTTTTTTTGGGGTGCAACGCTGTGTTACCTTGATGACGGATAACCTCCACACTGACCTTTGCAGCTCGCAAATGGAGCGAGCACTTGGAAGCGCGCTATCTTCCAGGCAGCTCCAAGTCTATTATTTCTGGAAGAAAGCAGCTTGCGGCAGTAGCGAGGGGGAGGCTGGCTCGTCGTTAGTGCTGCTTGTTTCAAACTGTGCTCTGCCCGCTAACAGAATGAATTGGGATGGATCGCTCATTTCATTAGCGACAGGTAAGTGAGTGGGCTGCATCTATACGAGCCGCGTAGCCTGTTCGGGCTGCCAGAAGGATGCTGGTGATGGATTGCCATTCATTGCTGACGTCTGTGCTCCTGCCAGGGGGATTTCTGAAGGCCTGGAAGATGCTTTTACACAGCCTTCAAGCTCTCACCTCCCTAGAAGAGGGAAGAACAAGGGGAAAATTCTGAAGGCAGGAAGGGAAAAGCCTTCAACAGCATGAGACTTGTTGGGCACAGATGGGCTTTGGGAAGGGTGGCAGCTGTCAGTCCACATCTTGGGAAAGAACAGGCTGTCTGGTGTGTTTTTTCCAAAAGTAGTAACAGTGGGTGCGTAAGGTGGTTCTTTTTAAATTTTCTTTAAGTAATCTACTTCACTCTTTAAGACAGATCATTGTGTTGTGTTCCAGCAGATGTGCATTGTGATGCCAGTGTTAAAGCTTTCACACCGTGGTCTTCAACCAGGTTACGGGTGGGGCGAAGCCAAATATTTCTGAGCCTGGAGCAGAACACAGCAGCACCGAGCAGTGTGCTGCAGGGCCCTGAGAAAGCAAAGTGTGCTGATGCTGCAGAGGGGATTAAGGAGGTGGAATTATTTAATGGTCCAGTACAAATGGGTTAGGTTTAGTATGCCCATCAAAAAACGTGCTTTGCTGAGAGCTTGCGGGCTGAATGGTGCTGTTGTGATGGCATCTCTGCAGTCGTTGGACACGAGAACTTGTGTGTGTGAGGGAGAAGCTTTCCCATGTGTTGATCTCATCCACAGCCTGCCCACATCTACACCTAAAGCACTTCCTAATTACTTTGTGGTGCTGACTTTCCAAAGGTGCTAGGTCCTCATCCTCAGTGGATGGGGAAATTACCTGGGAGCTGCTTTGGGCTGTCAGATCAATCTTGTTTTCTCCGGATTTGGAAAACTGCTGAGAGCCTGGTGTCGGTGGGTGTTAGCAGAACTGAAAAGACAGCTGTCCCTTGCATGAACCAAGCATGGTGAGAAAGCCTTCCTGGGTCATTCTTGTGCCTGGTTGGAAAATCCAGATGATCCAGCCTGGAGGGAACTCACTATGGGGCTGCCTCTTTTTTTTTTTTTTTTTTTATTTGTCCAAAGTTGTATGGTTGTCAGCATCAGCACAGGAAAACTCTAATGATTCTGCTCCAGAGTCTTTTCTGTACTGCAGGGATCATCAGTCGTCTTTGTTTCTCTCAAGGGTAACAGGTTTAATCTCCCCAGATACCACAGAATCGCAGCATGGCTGGGTTGGAAGGGACCTTACAGCCCCCCCAGTCCCTGCTGGAGGCCACCCCCCAGATCAGGCTGCCCAGGGCCCACCCAGCCCGGCCTTGAGCACCCCCCCAGGGACGGGGCACCCACAGCTGCTCTGGGCAGCCTGGGCCAGGGCCTCGCTGCCTCTGGGTAAAGCATTTACTCCTAATTAGGAGGATACTAAGAGGGGAGATTGTGCAAACCAGACAGCGAGCAGATGCACCAGCCTTGGTAAAGCCAAGAAAACACATTCTCCCTGTGCAGGAAAATGGGTAGTCACTCTGTTCACTTGGAGCTTGCCAAAGCAGCTGATGGAGGGGGGGGGGGGGGCGGTTCTGTCTCTGGCCTTGCTAAGGAAGCTTCTCCCATTTGGCTCACCTGCTGCCTCATTTTGCAGCTCTGCCTGCCAAGTGCTTCACTGAAGTCTAGTGCAGCATGCGGAGGTGCTCAGGTTTGCAGCCCTGTGCCAGGCCTTGTTCCCTGTGCCTGCCATGTTTCACTACAGAATGTGTGCTGTTATCCGAGGGGAAAATGCTGCTTCTGTCCTCATCCCTGCCCACGGCTATGTCAGCTTTTGTTTAAATGGCTTGTGCCTGCCCAATGAACACAGAGCTTCTGGGGGCTTGAGTGCTGGAGCAAAACTGACTCTAAAAGTCGCTGGGCTGGAGGAGCTGTTCGTGCTGGCTTCCCTGTGCTCTTTGACAAGGTGCAAGGGCAGGCACGGTTGGTGCTGCAGGAGCCTTGTGCTCCCCACCCTACTGCTCTTGTGCCTGACCTCCTTGTCATATGGGGGTTGGGCTTTGGCTTCTTGTGGAGGCTGAAAGCAGAGATTCCCCTAGCTGTTTGCACCCACAGCCAAAGGGTTTGGCACCAAAAGCAAAGCTCAGGTGTATCTCAACAATGAAAATAAAGAATCTTTTCAAGATAATGGAAGCTCATGAGTCAGAAATATGGCCTTTATAAATAAGTTCAGCTAGAAATGTGCTCACTGGTTGAATCTCAGACCTATGCTCCAGGCAGAGGCTTAAATATGTGCTCGCTTAAACATGTGCCTGAAGGCCGGGGCAGAAAAAGAAAAAGGCAGCACCCTGCTTCCTTCAGGAAGTGGCCAGGTCAGCCAGGGGTTAGTGCTGCTGACAGTTACTGTTGGATTTTTACCCTAAACAACTAATTAACAGGATGTTTTACAGCTGCGTTTCTTGGTGGGAAGAGGCTGATTAATTTGCTGCCTCTGGTAATTAATTTCCCTGTGTAATGCTGGAGTGTGGAGCGAGTAAGCAGTGAGTTGCTCATAAAAGCTGAGGTAGGAGGGGTTTGGTAGCAGAGGGCAAAGACTTAGGGGCCCCTTGCCTGTGAAGTGAAGGACAAATGGAGTGGCTTCATCTGTGTTCAGGCAGAAACCGCAGTGGATTCCCATCAGAGGTGGCTGCTTAGATGTAGCAAAGGCAGAGTTGCAGGGGGACGTAAAAAGTCCTGTAAATCTCTGGCCTTTCATCCCTGGGACGTGTGCAGAGAACAGCTCTGCTGTTGTCCCTGCGCTTTTGGGGGATGACCTCCCAGGCAATTTGAGAGCAGAGCTGGAGACAGCTTTATCATCCTGTGAGCAAGGCTGGAGCTGTGAAGCTGGCAGCCTGGCCTCTGTGGAGTGGAGATGGCAGCAGGTGACAGGCCTGGGGACCAATCCCTGTCACAGAGCTGGGCTGCGGGATTCTGTTGCTCTCCTCTGGCAGAGTGAGAAACAAGGTGTGAAACGTGCAGGGGCACAGCTGTGGGACCCCTGGCAGAACGGAGCCTGGTGAGGCAGCAAGGAGTGTTTTGTCTCCTAAGATTGATTAGTCAGTTGTGCGTATCCATTAACTAAAGCTTGCTGGTGTGAGCTCTCCTGGGCTCAGCCTTCAGGGGTCCTGCCCTGGGAGGTGCAGGGTGAGCTTCCCAGGGGATGGTGCAGCACCCTTGGCTGGGGGAGCTATGGGGCTGGGGGCTGGCTCAGCCAACAGCCAATGCAGAGGTGCTCTGATGAGGCTGCAGGTTTCTCAGCCCTTGTTTCGGCTCTCAAGGCACGTGGTGACCTTGGGAGCGTGTGACAGACTGGCAGCTGAACTGCTGTGTGCGATGGGGAACTGGCGAGCTGGGTCCTCTAGCTCTGGCAGGGAGGAGCTGGGATCCAGCCAGCCCAGCATTACTGATGATGCTGCTTTTTGCCCAGGAGCTGCTGGCATTTAGCTCTTTGCTGTCACGAGCTTTGCTGGGCAGCCTCTGTTCAGTGGGGAGAGGAGACCTTGCAGGAGCAGCTCATCCAAAGGATGCATATATGGAAAAATACAGAGCAGATCCCAAGCATTGCTGTTCCTGAGGCCTTGGAGGGATCAGCACTTACAGCTGTCCCCAGAGAGTTCCTGTAATGTTTACGTTATTTTAATAAAAGCTACGTCAGCTCCTTGCGGTGGAAGCTGGGGAGGCAGAGGAGCAATTGCAAATGGCCTTACCTGCATCTCAAGGCCATCCTGGTGCATGCTGCCTTAAATAGATTTATGTAGTTGTTAATGACTGTACTCATTCATTGCCTGCTTGTGCTGGGAGGGCAAGAGGCTGAATTTCTGGGAGTGCTGTTGGTGCTGAAGGCATCAGGAGCCTTTCCAAGGACGGAGTTTGGGACGAAGCTGGGGGGACCAAAAGTGCTGTTCTCCCCAGGCGTCACTAGCTTTTTATGCATCTCAGTCATTGTGTTGGTGCTTACAGAGTACCTTGGCCTCTTTTAGCATCAAGGAAAGTCAAAGCAACTTCACTGCAGAGCCCCAGGCAGATTGTGCTTCCCCTCCATAAGCATTCACCCCCTCTTCTCTCTGGCTTGTCTTCCAGGTCCTGAAAGGCTGCAAGAAGCTGAACCTGTCTGTCCATTCGGTGGGACGCATCCCGGGGGGCTATGTCACCAACCACATCTACACCTGGGTGGACCCGCAGGGCCGCAGCGTGTCCCCACCGATGGGGCTGCCGCACCACCAGAACAGCTCGCTGCGCAAGGACAGCGAGAAGAGGAGCCACCTCCAGCTCCTGCAGGAGGGAGATGA
Organism: Alectura lathami; assembly: GCA_013399715.1. Lineage (NCBI taxonomy): Eukaryota > Metazoa > Chordata > Aves > Galliformes > Megapodiidae > Alectura > Alectura lathami. The sequence continues at coordinate 11,369 of VXAV01007878.1, forward strand.
GAAAAAGGTGAGCGAGGGGGGGCCCTGTGGGCCTGTCTGGTTACCTGTTACCACATGTGCCAACCCTCTTCACTGCCTTTGTGATTTTTCCTTCCCATATTCTGACTTCCCTTGGGATGGTCTCTCTCCTGCATGGTATGCTGGATCCTATTTTTTTCCCCTGGGTCTGTAGCTTTCCCTCAGTTTCCACTGAGGAGCCCTGCATGGCAAGATGCATTGATTTTGTTCCCATGTGATGCAAATAAAACCTGAACCCATCCCATGATCCTTCCCAAGCTGGAGACAAGGCATTGTCCAGACACAGACTTGCCTGGCAGTGAGGGTGCTACCAGGTACTGTAGTCTGATGAGAAATTGCTTTTAAGGCTTTTCCCAAACAGGTTGTTGTCTTGGCTGGAGGCTCATTGCCAACACGGTTACTGAGAGGCTGACATGTGCTCTCTTCAGGAGGGCTCGTGGCTAGATCTCAGCATGCTTTACTGCTCTTTTTCCCATGTTTCAGATCTTTCCTCAGGTGTTTCCATCATGCTTTTGTGCGTCTCTTGGCAGTTTTGTCCAAGTGAAAAACAAGTACTCTTTTCCCAAAAAAAAAAAAAAAAAAAAAAAGAGACAAGCTCTGGCAAATGAAAAAGGAGGGGGAAGGGAATGGCTTTCATAGCAGTCCCCAGGGGAGCCGGTTGGGGTTTGGCCTGTGTACCTTGAGATAGGCAGAACATATGCTTGCACTGCAATATCTCTTCTCAGGGATTTAGTTTTCTTTTCCCTTGTGCTTGTACCCAGAGAGATGCAGAGATTTGTTACAGATGCAGAGGAACAGCACTTGGATGCCCTTGCAGTGAGGCGTGAGCTGGAGGGGCAGATGCTGCTCCAGCAAGAAGGAGAAGGTCCAGTGCAAGAAGGAGAAGGTGTTGCCTCTGCTGTATATGGGATAGCCAGGTACTGTCATAGAACAAGCAGCCCAATGGCGTGGAGCTACCTGGAGCCTCACCATTTCCGTCTTGTCATCCCAAGATCGCTTTGGCTGTGTGCCCCAGGTGTCCTCAGCTCAGCCTAGAAGGGCTGTGGAGGGATCTGTGAGCTGGAGCCTCCTGCCTCAGCCAGACAGGGAAAAATCTAATACAGGATGAGGCAGTTTGCTGATGAAATATTCATGTTGGCCACAAGGGAGAAGGGCCTATTATTTTTACTTTAAAGAGAAGAGAAAAGCAACTGCTGCTGGCTTTCTAGTGTCCCCCACCCCCTACCACTCAGTGTCACCTTGATGCAGCCCCTGCAGAGCAGGCAGAGGCTCTTTGAAGCCGCAGGTAGGAGGTGTTTCTCTGTGCATTGTTCCTTTACTGCCTGCTGGGTCTCAGCAAGTGAGCCTGCAGCTGTGTGAGTCCCTTCCCAAGTGTCTGTTCTCCAGGGAGATGTGGTGCAGGTGCTGCAGGGTTCTCTTGATGACTCCATGGGCGAGCTATCAGAGCAAAGCACCTTCCTCTGCGCTGCTCGGGGTCCAGAGCTTGCTGGGGCTGTCTCCTGGGGTGCATGGGAAAATTAATCCAACTGAACTTTGCAAGTTAAAACTGCTTAAATTACTGCAGCTTCATCTGCTTTGGAAGGGAATTCAAGCCAAGCTGAATGAAGGCCACATTAAAATTGTCAAGCATCCATGTAGGGCTTGGATGCTTTTGCACAAACTCACTCCTGATGTGAGGGTCCCCATCTCCAAGTCACCCTATGTGGCGCATTCTGGCCTGAATGCGCTCATGGGACATGGCTCATGGAAGAGGCTGTCCTCCCTCTGAGCTGCTCTGGTGCCATTGCTGCGATGCCTTTCTGTGGCAGTGCTGCACTTGAAGAGGGCTGGGGAGATCTGCCAGGCTCAGGTGTGATGCCCAGGCTTCATGGTACCACGAGCATTCTGCCTCCAGCAGCTCTTTGCAGACCTGTGAGTAGCTCTCTGCCTGGCTTTTCCCAAGTCTGTGCTTGTTCTTCCATTCCCTGGCACAACCCTTAAGTGACCAAGGCAACCCAGACGCTTCTGTATCCAAAGGTGTGTTGCTCTGCCAGCTGGCAGGGAGGTGTAGTGGCTTTCCCCTCCCCCTCTGCCGGTGGCTGCCNAGGGGTGTGTGACCTGGCCGGTGGGTTCAGGCGGGGTTATTTGCTGTGACTGCTTCTGTCATGGGTCTGAGCACGTGCTTCAGGCACCAGTTAGCAGAGACGCTTTGTCCTGGCTTTACTGCACACTGCAGAGAGATGAAAACATGTCCCAGAACAGGGGTGCAGTCTGCCTCTAGCTTTTTTCTTTTTCTTTTTAATTTGTATATATATTGCTGTTATAAGTGGGATTATTCTGTTCACAAATATCATGCAAATAAATGCACCATACCCCTGGTTAATTCAGCCCAGTCAGCTGGAATTGACAGGTACCCCTGAGGGCTGTTTGATTTCTGGATGTTTTTACATTCTAAGGGGAAGGCTGGGCATTAGTGTGTTTTTCTCCCCCCCATTTCTAATCGATTCTGAATGTCCTGGAACACATACGCAAAAGCTTTCAAGCAGGCTTTTGGGAAAGTGCAGCAGATCAGACTTCAGCCCTACAGCAGGAGGATGTAAACCAGAAAGTTTGTTAATGCTTTGCTACAGTTCAGTGAACCTGCAGTGCTGCTCTCTAGTTGAGGTGATGTGTCCAGCTTCTGCAAGGTTAAATTCAAGGTTGGTGGAGGCATCCTGTGTTCATCAGGCAATAGAGGTGTCTCTGTCTGGCTCCCTTTTCCTCCAGCACAGCTGTTCCTTGTGCCTGAGAGGTTGGGTTTTGTAGCATAGCTTAACAAGTTTGCTTATTTGCAGGCAGAAGCATTCCTTATCAAAAGGCTTGAAATGGAAACCACTGCTGTTGGAGCACGTGTGGTAGTGTAACCGATCTGGCTGGCTGGGTGGTGCGGGGCATGGAATCACACAGAACATCCTGAGATGGAAGGGACCCACAGGGAGCATCGAGTCCAGCCCCTGGCCCCACACAGCACCACCCAACCCCTGTGGCTGACAGCGGCTCCTTGAGCTCCAGCAGCTCAGGGCCGTGCCCACTGCCCTGGGGAGCCTGTGCCGTGCCCCCCACCCCCTGGGGCAGACCCTTCCCCTCCCCCCCCCCGCCCCTCCCCTGGCAGCTCCGTGCCGTGCCCTCGGGCCCTGTCGCTGTCCCCAGAGAGCAGAGCTCAGCGCCTGCCCCTGCGCTGCCCTGGGAGGGAGCTGCAGGCCGCCGTGGGGCCTCCCCTCAGCTCCTCTGCGCTGGGGGCAACAAACCCAGGGCCCTCAGCTGCTCCTCGCACCTCGTGCCCTCAGACCCTTCCCCATCTCCGTGGCCCTCCTTGGGATGCTCTGTAACAGCTTTATGCCCTTGTATTGTGGCACCCAGACCTGCATGCAGTGCGCGAGGTGAGGCTGTACCAGCACAGGCCTGGTGCACCCCAGGGCACAGTTGGCCCTTTGGGCTGC
>VXAV01007879.1:10291-22180 GCA_013399715.1 Alectura lathami
GGGATGTGGAGTTGTTGGAGCGGGTCCAGAGGAGGGCCACCAAAATGATCAGAGGGCTGGAGCACCTCTCCTGTGAGCAAAGGGTTGAGGGAGTTGGGATTGTTTAGCTTGGAAAAGAGAAGGCTCCGGGGAGACCTCATTGTGGCCTTCCAATACTTGAAAGGAGCTTACAGGTAGGAGGGGGACTGACTTTTTCCACAGGTGGATAATGGTTGGACCAGGGGGAATGGGCTAAAACTGAAAGAGGGGAGGTTTAGGTTGGACATCAGGAAGAAGTTCTTCCCTGAGAGAGTGGTGAGGCGCTGGCACAGGCTGCCCAGAGAAGCTGTGTCTGCCCCATCCCTGGATGTGTTCAAGGCCAGGCTGGATGGGTTCCTGGGCAGTTTGATCTAGTGAGCTAGTGGCTGGCAACCCTGTCCACAGCAGGGGGTTTGGAACTACGTGATCTCTGAGGTCCCTTCCAACGCAAGCCATTCTATGATTCTATGTTTCTATGATAATATAATTTGATCCTAAGAGTGTTTTTTATTTGAGAATTGTTTCAAGAGGTGAATCTGTTTTTTAATAAATAGATGTGTTTTAATATGCATTTTTAAGTATACATATTGCAGTTTCTCTGTAAAACAAGTGTCTTATGCTTAACAAATGGGTTTCATTTCACAGTGTATATAACTTATTTATGTGTATCTGCTTCATAATGTGATTTATGATCTTTATGGCATCTATTTTCATACTCATCCTTTCATAAAAATTAAATCAAGTACTATCTGTTTGTCTGTATCTGTTTTTTCTCATAAGCAATAATAATTGGAACCTGTGATGTAGCTCTGGCAAAGCTCAGACAGTGCTGATCTCATGCATTCCTGTATTTGGGTCTTCACATATTACAGCTCTGTTTTCCTATGCTTCCCAAAGTTTGAAAGGACAACAGTACTGCTCCTTTCTGCCACCTTTCTTCCTCTTAGTTTTCTAAGATATGTGTTTGAGTTTTTCCTGCCCTTGCCTCTCATAATAACACTAATGCAAGAGGCAGGTTATATTCACCTTTAATCCAGAACTGAAAACTGGTAGGCAATATGAGATTACAGTTCAACTTTTAAAGGATATGGAATAGGAAAAGTAAAAGGTGACAAAGTAATGCTTCAACGATCTATCTTCTGATACTTTAGAAAGCACAAGATAAAAAACCATACAGACGAAATTTGAACTGTATATGTATCTTTACAGGCTCTCTTTTAGGCGTTTTGAATAAGTTCAATTTTTTTTTTTTTTTTCCTTGTTTCGTTTTTCTAGTAATTACGCTTCCTAGGGAACATAAATTAGTTTATCTTATGTAGCTTGTATTCAGCATATCTTGTGAGGTGTGTGTAGGCAGTGCTGCAGATACTCTGGATGGGACATGGCCATGAGCTTGTCAGTGGCTGGGAACACCTCACTGTGCCCCAGGACTGCAGCCAGTCATGGGAACACATAGCACTGCTCCTCAGACATACTTAAGAAAGAATGAAAGCTACTAGAGGCAAAAGACATGGACTCAGCTGAGGAAATATGTGGGAACATGTGGAAAGAGACACAAAGGAAAAGATGTGAGAAGACACCAGAAAGATACATGTGAGAGGAGAGACAGAAGTACACCCAAAGAGGACACCAGAGAACTGGGAAAAGGTAAGGCTTTGCAGAAAATGCAGGAAAAAGCAGAGGAGAAACATGGAAGAAGACACTGTTGGGGAAACAGCTGGAGTTGCTCACTTTGAAGGAGGAGCTCCATACCTGTGCTGGGGCAGGGGCACCCCTGGGAGACAGCAGGCCAAAGAAGAATGCAGGCCAGAACACAGGAGAAGGACAGAAGCACGGAGAACAGGAAGAATATGAGTAAGAAGGACTGAACAACAGAACAAAACCACTAAATACTGTTTTCCCCTGCTTGTTCTGGCTGTTGCCTCACCAAAAGTTTTGGGTAGGACTGAGCATAAGGCGCAAAACAGCAAAGAGGATCAGGACAAGAACCTGATGAAGTTCTTCACTGAGAGAAATTCTTCCCTGAGAGAGTGGTGAGGCGCTGGAACAGGCTGCCCAGAGAAGTTGTGGCTGCCCCATTCCTGGATGTGTTCAAGGCCAGGCTGGATGGGTTCCTGGGCAGTTTGATCTAGTGAGCTAGTGGCTGGCAGCCCTGTCCATGGCAGGGGGCTTGGAACTAGATGGTCTTTGAGGTCCCTTCCAACCCAAACCATTGTATGATTGATTCTATGATTCTATGACTGAGTCTGTCCTCTTTGCTGGAGGAGGAGAGGTACTGGGCTGGTCCTCCTTGGAAGAAAGATGAAGAGTGTTTCCTAAGTGTCTGTTTCAATGTTTGTCGTCTTCTTTTTTCTTTTTTTCCTTTTCTCAGTACCCGAAACAGAAATTAAAATTTTTCATTAATTAGCAATAAATTAATTTTAGGTAAAATTTCCCAAATCTATACTGTTTTATCCATGACAGTTAATCTTCATTTGCTGTTTACATGGCATGTTTGCGTATTATATTTTTTAAGTGTTGCTCTCAAGTTGATGAAAGTCTTTTGATGTTTTGTCTCATCTTGCCTGTATATTAATTATAACTTTTTGGCTTTCTGACTTCAGGGGAAAAAAAAAAAAAAAAAAAAAAAAAACAAGGGAAATTTTTTTTTACAGAAGAGTTTATTTTAAAAAAAAAAAAAAAAAAAAAAACAAGGTAGATTTTTTTCTACAAGAGGACTTCATTTAAAATAAAGGACTTTAAAAGCTCAAGGAATTTCCCTACATTAGTTCCCACATTGTAAACTGATGGAATTTCAATTTAAAGTACAGGCAGAAAAGCAAAAAAGGTGGAGCTGTACATTCTACATGGAATTTGCAGTTAGATTCTGACACTGTTAGAGAGTCCTAAGTATTACATGGGATTTGGAAACTGTGCATAGATAGATTTCCAGCGAGAATATTAGTAACATTAAAATAGAACAATTCAGTGCAGTAAGGGTTTATGACTTTTTCTTAGGAAAAAAATACAAGAGACCGAGCCTTTCTCTTCATTTTCATACACTCATAATAAACAATGCCTGCAGTGGTTGTACTACCTATTCCGTATTTTTTAATCACTGCACCAACTTTCTCCCCACATATCTCATCACTGTAAATGCATTAAGATTTTTTCCAGTTTTTTTGATAAAAGCAAGCCATTTTATTCTTCAGAACAACAACAACAACAACAAATTTCAAGCACCAGCAAAGAGTCTTTTTCAATAGCACAGTCTTTCACTGAATGTGGTTTAAACGTTTGTGTGCCTAACTGCAGGGTTTTAAATTAAAAAAATGTTTTAATCAGGAAGCTATGGACAGTCTTATAGGTGTTTTTCATTTAGTTATAATAGATCATATTCTAAGTTACCTGGTAAATGTTATTGACTTCTGTAAAATGCAGTGCTTGCCAAAAGAAGAGAACAATTGGGTAAAATTTATTCTAACGTTAAGAGAGAAAAGATGTAAGAAAACAATAACATCAAATTGCAGCAAAGACCTATGAATTCTGTCTGTTATCTTCTCCATCAGTAACTCAAGGACGAAAAGATCCTCAGGTTATAAAGCCATACATAATGTCTAAAACCTGGCCTTGTAATTGCTGAAAAGGTAGAGATTCTCTTCTTCTTCACTCCATAGAAAATAACACATAGTAAAACTTTCAAAAGGATGAAAGTGCATTAGGAGTTTAACGGCCTTGTTCAAAAGTGATCTCATGCCATATTTTAAGTGTATTTTAAAGGCATTTCCATGTAGAATGTAAATCTGAAGGCCCATTTCTCAGAAGTATAAACTTTGCCATTCTATGAGATTTTCAAGGAAATGTTTTGATTTCCAGGGACACTTAACTGTGGCAATGTGGAGGCTAAGATTTTGGTAAATCCATCTCTCCTAAACTAGCTCTCTATCTCCTTCCTTAACCACTGGAAAAGAGAGGGAAGTTCCACCTATTTATCCTTGATACAAAATAAGGAGATGGCAGTCAAAACAGCAAAATTATATTACGTGCCTTGAAGTAGCTAAGATAAAATCAACATTGATCTGGGTAAGAATCAGTTTAATTTAAGTCTGTATGCCAAGTCTTTCTTTCTCATTCTGGCTTACATATGTTTATAACTGCATAAACTCTCAAGTACATGAAAAATTAAATTTTTGAATCAGTTGTATTTTTTTAAAGAACATTGAAGGATTTTTAACTGCAATTTCATAAGAATTGATTTGCCAAGTTATTATGTCTTGTCAAAGTCTGTGTTTGTTTTAACAGTAAGAGAATGGTTAGAATGTGTTGTGACATTCATGTCTTATGCAATCAATGAATAATCTTTTCAAACTCCAGAAATAAACTACTCGTGCACACATGCACACATACACACATAAATTTATAGCAACTGCTATTGAACGCATGGTAAAGCATACTTTTGTATTAGTATATGCCTTTGTGTAGTCAACACCTCAGTTCAGTGGAAGCTTCATTTTCATAAAATGTATTATTTTCCAAGACAAAACAGTATTAACATACAACCCCTTTTCTATAATTAAAACAGATAAATTTATTCAAAATATTTTGCATTAATTTATTGGTTTTCTGGTTAGATGAACTTCTATATACATCAGAGTAACATTATCACAATTTTTTTGGTCTGGACCTAAGTACAGAAAAGTTCCCACTGCAAATTAATATATTTTTTCACGTTTCTTACCAGTTCTTCTTTCCTATATATAATGTGACTACTCCCTAATGAGATTTTTCGGATTATATCTTAAATTGAGAGGTCCTGCTTACAGAGCTATTGCTCCAGCTCAGAATATTGAAGAAACTACCACTCTGTTAGAAACACAACCCTGAATGGTTTGCTTGCTTCCTGATCTCCCTGAGGAATTTACATAACATATTGATAATAATGCTTTAAGTCATGACATTTAAAAGCCTATATTCTATCAATATTCTGTATGCCTATTATCGAGGAAAAATCTTACAGCTTTTACTGGATCACAAAGTTTTTTGAAAGTATGACATTTCTTTTTTCTTACTAGTATATATCACTGGTAACTACATGGAACAGTCAGTGCTATGTCATCCTCAAGCTGGAGTGAGAATAGACTCAAACACAGACCTTTCAAAGATTCTCATCACCTCCTTTCAAAGATTCTCATCACCTTCTTTATACCAGACATCAAGCCATGCTCCCGCCTCTACCATTTGGAACTATTAAACAGCTAGTGGGATTTTCTGTAACAGTAGGAGCATTAACCCCAGTGTCCTGGACAAATTCCAACCCAAGTAATTACACTGTGCCAGTAAATCCCTCTACATTTTATTTGGACACTGCATTTCTTATTCTTCTAGTAAAACATTATGTGAGTTTTGCTGTGCATTGTTAAACAGATGCTGAGCTTTACCTAAAGTGGCTGCATTTCAAGGATGTGTGAACTGATCTCTATAAGATGCAGTAGGAGATTCATATATTAATTTGGAACGCATACTAGTACCCTCTGGGTAAAACACATTATTCATTTTATCTTTTTATGCCTTATTATTGTATTCATGCAGAAAAATGCTAAAGGAACACAAGCAGATTTAGCAATTGTAAGTAGAATGAGCTACACTCTCCAGAAATTCTTGCAGTAATTTTGAATAGTATTGGGATGACCATTTTTTCTCCCTGGATAACACTTCAGGATATGAAAAGTATCCATATTTCATAGTTTTATAAAGATACTGCTATTATAGTTTTACTTACAGAAGTGTGCTTACATCCTAGAAGAGCTAGTAGCGTATCATAGAGACATAGAATATACCAAGTTGGAAGGGACCCACAAGGAACATGGTGTCCAACTCTTGATCCCACACAGGACCACCCAAAATCCAAACCCTATGGCTGAGGGCTGTGTCCAAATGCTCCTTGAACTCCGGCAGCTTGCGGCCATGACCACTGTCCTGGGGAGCCAGTTCCAGGCCCGGCCACCCTCTGGTGCAGAATCTTTTCCTAACCCCCAGCCTCACCCTCCACTGACGCAGCTCCATGCTGTTCCCTCGAGTCCTGTCCCCAGAGAGCAGAGATCAGCGCCTGCCTCTCCACTCCCCTGTGAGGGAGCTGTAGGTCACCATGAGGCCTCCCCTCAGTCTCCTCTGAGCTGACAAACCAAGGGAGCTCAGCCTCCCCTCACAGGTCTTGCCCTCCAGACCCTTCAACGCCTTCACAGCCCTTCTTTGGACACTCTCTAATAGTTTTATGTCCTTTTATTGTGACACTCAAAACTATACCCAGTGCTCAAGTTGAGGCTGCATCAGCACAGAACAAACAGCACGATTCCATCCCTTTACGGCTAACAATGAAGTACACTCATTTTTCACCCCAGAGTCTGGCATTCAGCTTCCTGCCTCATTTGAACTGGGGAAAGGGCTCAATCTCTTATCTTATTCTATCTCTTAACAACAGCTGCTCTGTTATTTGAAGTTTGGGATTTAGTTACTCAGTTCTGAGCTGAAACTTTCTCAAAAATGCCTTGAGGGGGAGGTTGAAGTCTGTTTTTCGGTATTTTTTTTTTTTTTTCTGTAACCAGCTTTATTCTTATTGCTGGAATTATTTATCTGAGCTAAATATTCTTGGGTGCTTTGTAATTGTTTTACAGTGTTAGCAAAACAAATTTGAACTTGATACCAGTTTGTATAGATGCAGCAAATGAACGGTTCAAAAAGAAAAGAAAATATGTATGTATATATTTGTGACTAATTAGTTATTATTTGCACAGTGCTCATTGTATATGAACTACTTTGTAATTGCTAAGCATTATTGCGTAGAACATGGTGTGCTGCAGAGATAATAGGTACTTAACTATGTGACCTGTGGTTGCATCTTCTGTAGCATCTTTTCAATTCTGCACAAGAATATGAAGGTCTTCCTGATTTACAAGATTACTGAGTGTGTTTCACAATGCACATAACAAATCTTCATATTGTGGCATTTCATCTGCTTAGGAAGGAGTAATTCTAGTCTACCAATTGCATGGAAATTCAGCTACAGTTTACTATCTAAGAGCATGTTGACAGGAATCTTTTTAACTAAGGTGTATATATTTTCAGAAGTTTTCATCAGTTCTTATTTGTTTGATTCTTTTTAGCAGAATTAACAATTATTTAGAATTTCCACCATCTATCAAAAATAAAAATTTCAAATTCTGACAAAAACAAGGCACTTTCAGTTTGAAAACTGCCAGCTTAGCTGGTCTTGGAAACCAACTCCATCCTTGTCTGTTCCTTTGGCAGCTAGGAGGTTCTTGCCTTCCTGGATGGCTAGAAAAATCAGGTTAGTGAACCGAGATTTAGAGATTCCTGCACAGGCACAAGAAGCCTGCACATTGTACCAGTGGGACACAAGGACACGTAATGTCAGATACAGGAGAAGTTCCAGTACCGCTTATGATAAAGTAGGATAAGTTCTCAGGCAACTTGAGGACCCTGATGTTTCTCAGGGAGTTTGGGGGAGAATCTTGGTAGTGGAGGAGTTCTGCAAATATTTCTATGTCTTCCAAATGAGATAAGATTTTGTAAATTTTGACATTGAATAGGTAGAGTACTGGCAAAGCAAAGCTTCTTACTTGATTCATGTTTGAGTTACCTTTGTAAGTTAATTTTGGGTTATCTCAGAGAGCTCTAACACTAAGCTTGAAGCCACCTTTATAGTCCATTTGAATTTTGTTGTAATTAAGACTAATCTTTAACTGTCATTCATTAGGAAGCATATTTCCAAGAAATGAGCTCTAGTTCTTAGCATTGATGAACTGCTTCTTTTGCCCTTTGAAGCCTGTGTAAAGTTAGATTATGATGCTTCCATTTAAAAGTATAAAGTAATTGTTGTTCCTGACCATACTTATCTAGTATTCCTAGAGGCATTGTATCTTCATCAATACCCTGCAGGCAAACATCACATGACTAGTGTCTTGCTGAATCTACTTCACATGACAGTGCACTATACCTCACCCTTGTCACCATATGCTCATGGATTGTGATGCTGGAAAATAGATTCACTGCATGTTTGATTCTTGAGGCACATTTCTACAAGCCCAGCCTAATTCTGAGCCCTGTGCTACTGAGTATTTTAGTATAACTGCTACAGCTAAGAATACTGTTCTTACTGTTATTATTAGTGCTGTTATTATTAACCAACAGAGCTGACTTAGTAAAATTGAAAGTATAATTAAATAATTCAGCGTCACAGTACATTGTGTTCTTGTAAAATGATAAATAATTCCAGGTGCATTTCATGTCTTATTTATTTTCGTTCTGAAGTCTCTTACTTCACCTTGTGCAGTCTCTTACTTCACCATGTGCAAGAAGACTACATCAAACAACAGGGCCATCTGTGTACATACATGCTATCAAAATTCAAAATATGAGCATACAGGATTAACTGTGATCAGCTACAGAAGTTAACTAAAATTAACATTTGTCAAAATTCAGTAGTTTTCATATATGGATGTGATCCTTAAATCTGTAGTTGTGACAGTAAAAAACAATACAAAAAGAAAAACCTCACTTATGACTTATGCAAAAGAAGTCATATTGTACCCAGAGTAAATAATTTGAGGAATGATAGATAAATTAATGAAAAACATGCTAAACATAGACAGGAGGTGCAGGTTTTTTATTGTTTCCATACAGTGTAAACCAACTGTCCTCCTACAACTAAACCTATTTTTTGATATAATCTTCTCTTTTAAAGAGATATTCCATTTTCAAGGTAGAATTAAAGACTTTCCAACAAATGAAACTCAATCAGAGTCCATTCAGCTTCTGACAAACATTTTGTAGTCATGAATTTCCTACCACTTTTGCTGCTGCATATTTTTTAACTTAGAGGAACACCTTATAAACTGTAAAATAGTTTTTGAAGGCTTGATACATGTATTCTATACCACAGAAACCAAACTGGGACAGGAGTTGTCTCTGGTGTGGTTCTAAACCCAAAAGCCAGCTTACGAGGACAGGAAATTGTAGCTCACAAATTTCAACATGTTTATGTCAGTTATGTCAGCTGCAATTCTGAAAACGTAGGAATTTTTGCAGTGAAGTTTGAAAGAGATCCAACTAAGAAAAATAGCACAGTAAAATATAAATTGTTATTTAAACATAATTGTGGAATTAAAAAACAATTCACTGAAAGAATGAAGCACGGAAATATAACTGCTTTGTGTAATTTTTATACTGCGTTTATTACTGTTTATGTGCTCAGATTGACTCTATATCATGAATTTCTTATACATTGATTCTAATGCCTGTTTTTATTCTATATTCAAACTACATCACTTTCTTAGGTGTATTTTCGTCTTTTTTATTATTTCTTTCTTTCTTTTTTTTCCTCATTGTTTAAATTGCAGTTGTTTTAAAATGTCTTTTATGCACGTGATAAAATCTAAGCTTGAAACTCTGAGCAGATAAATTTCTCTTAATGAGAAACAAACATTGCAGCAATTTAAAACTTTTTAAAAATAAGTACTAGTGTGTTTATTTTAGCAGTAGGAAACATTTATCTTTCTTTTTATCCATACTTCAGTTACATTAATCATAGTTAATGTGTACTGAATACTTCATTTAGTTCAAACTTTTAAGGAAAATTACTTGTCTTACTTTTATATTTTCATACCACATTATTCGCCTAACTCATTTAAATTTTATCTTTCTGTCCTGTTACTCACACCATACATGACAATGTAGGAAGAGGTATATGCTAGTATGGCTCTTAAAATAGCATGGTATATGTAAGTAACTTGCTCAGCACACCTGAAAGTGAATTATGAGTTGAACTGTGCACCAGAAACTATGAAATCAATTAATGTATTTCTAAGCAAAACAACCTGGAACCCTTGGGCATGCTGAGAATGCTGCCAGTTACAAAACTAAACATTGGACTGGGATTTCAAATTCTTAAGCTCTGATCATTCTCTTTGCAGATGGAAAATGAATATGGTGACAGCAGGTCAGGAATCTCCTCCAGGGAACTGCTGTATCAGAGGCACCAGTACAGTAATGAATCATTATGACAGCATTTAAAACAGTAACAGGCTGAAACTTTGGGTGACTCAGTGAAGCGTTTGTAACAAATTTTAAAATTTCATAACCATAACATATAGAAGTAAAAAATCTGTGCATAGACTGCTTTACAGAGAAAAATACTTCTGCTGGCAGTTACCTTGGATTTGTATATTTATTTATTTTTGTCACTGTAAGTGGGATAAATCCAAGGGGAAAAACCTTCCTGTGGAAACTAAAATTTAAATGTTTTCTCAGAGAACCTTGGTCATAATCCTAGTTTAATCTGAAGCAAAATAAATTTTACATGCCTACATTAAATAGCTTTTCTGGTGACTACAGAGTACAAATATTAGATTGTGATAAATACAGCAATCACACAAGCTGGATTTTAATTTTGAGTCACATACACACACACACACACCCCTACACACTTCTTTCTTCTCCCTCAGTGAGCTTCCGTGTACCTGTGTTACATAAGCATCGTGCAGCTTCCAGTAAAACTTTACGGTTTAGGGAGCGGTCCTGCTCTTCTCCCATTTCCATGAAGCAACATTTGGTTCTGGATTACTGCTCCTGTATCTGTGGGATGGCTACTCTCATGGGCAAAGCAGCAAAGTAACAAAGCTGGCTTGCTCACCGGCTGCTAGAGGAATACATAATGGAAGGCTGCCTTCTGCACATGAGAAGCAGACATGCCTGCTACCAGGAGCAGCTTTTTCCCACCTCTAAGCAATGAACCATCCAACAACCATCCTCACTTTCTGAGGAAAAGAGGAAAACTAGAATGCCATCCTAGAGTTTGGGTTTTGCTTGTGCTTGTGGGATAGCAAAAGAGAGCTCTGTAACCAAAGTGTATCTCAGAAGAATGTATAATGAAAAGGAATAAAATATTAGCATTGCCTGTTAAGAGCTTAAGAAAACCAAACAACCCACCTTTCTCGGGAATTGCCTTATTTCCGCTAAGAAGCCTACATGTTTGTACACCACTATTTATGAAAAGTGCATTTAAATAACTCTGTAATACTCCAGCCTGGGTGAGTTAAAGTATGACCAAATCTATCTGAGTAGTACACAGGCAAGAGGTAGGTCAATTTAGTTGTAGGATTAAGTATATTTTTAAAAACAGCCCTTCCAATAATCAGTGTTTTTGTTGTTGTTGTTGTTTGTTTGTTTGTTTGTTTGTTTGTTTGTTTTGTTTAAAAATATGTAGAACTTCTTAATGTGGGGGATCTTGGCCTTCTTCAGTGAGGAAAGACAAGGGTACAAGTATTCTCTAAACTGTAGGCTTTGTTAGAAAGACACTGTAGAATCGCAAATGTAGTATTTTTTGATGGGAAGAATCCCATATAACATGAAAATTTTTTGATTAACTGCATGAGAAGTACAAGGATGTGCCTACTGCAAGATATTTTTATGAATACCAGAAATATTACATTACAACATTTTCAAAAGTATCCTATCCTTTCTGCTATGCCCATTCTGGATATCCAATTTTCCCTTGAGACTGAGCACTTCGATATTTTTATTAAAAGAATTCAGATTTTCTGTAGACTGGAAGTTTTTCCATTGGAGGGAATAGACCCTTACAAATTCACATTTCATAATTAAAGCAATATGGAAGGATACCTGCCAGTCTGGAACTAAATATGCATTATTTCACTGAAAGTCTGAAATAAGAAATAACAATTTATTTTATTAGCTAAAGAATTATACATGGTTAAATATATATTATTTAGCAGAATCTTTGAGTTTTTTGGCCAATAGAATAAGGAACAGATAATTATTTTCCTCTTTCCAATTACTTTTTTTTTTTTTTTTTTT
>VXAV01007880.1:32408-53599 GCA_013399715.1 Alectura lathami
AGAAAAAGGAATGGAAGTTGGTGCTGGTACAGAGAAACAGAAAAAAAAGTATTTTCTAGTTTAAAAAAATAATAAAGTTTTATTGCTGGAAATATTTATTCCATGTACATACTACATCTTGCTTTTGCAACAAGCTATACTAGATCTACCACATTTTCCATACCATGTGGTGTGGAATGCTATAATGTCTTTAGAAAGATTTAAAAGTCTTAAACCTGTATCTTTCAAAAAATAAATTTAAACAAGGATTATCTGAACCTATGACCCCTGTACGTTATATATTAGACTGAAAACTTTGGTAGTTCATGATTAGCTTCATCTCTTCTTATTGTTATGAGGACAGCAGTCTCTAGAAGATAGGAGAGAGTGAAGGGGAATGTTGTTAAGCCAAGACATCCTGTCTGAAGTACAGGGGGTCTTGAATCCTTAAAGGAAGTGCTGGCATCATTGAAAAGAATGGAAAAGCACTTTCTTATTACAAGAGAGTGTGAATTTCATCATCACTTTAAAGAGACAACCAATATGTATTACAAGAAATGTAATTTTTGTTCTTTACTGTTGCAGGTTTCAGGTTCGCATTTACAAATCAATGTTTAACCCACCCTTTTTTTTATCATTACACAAAATTTCAGTGAACCTAGAACCAAAAAAAGTCTAAAATATTGAATGAATCATAAAAGCAAATGCCAGAGAGAAAAGTAACATTTAAAAATATATTTTAATTTCTTTTTTGAAATTTAATTTCTTTTTTGTGCCTCTTCTTTAGTAGTAATATATAGCCTTGAGTGACTGTAAGTATAAGGAACACCATGCTATACCACTTGATTTTCATGTTACAGCAGCAAAGGGACAATAGTAACTTGTAAATATAATTTTCCTTCTGTTAGTTTCTTTTAATACACGTTCATAGACAATGTTGTTAGCCCTTATGCTGTTGTCATGTCTCTTAATAGCTAATGTTTTACATCGGTAACCAACTCTTGAAAGAGATGAGTACATAAATATTTCAGATTTCATTAAATAGAATAAATATGGCTGAAGTCTAACCTTAACAGTACTAAACATCTAAGCAGACCCCACCTCAAAAGTGGAATTACAGTCTTTTGCTCTTTCTTAAAACTCATGATTGTTAGACATTTGGGATCAGAAATGCTGAATATTTGGGCAATCTTACCCTATACCACAAGGTCTATTTGAATAGAAACTGTGACTTAATTATTCTTTCTTGGATGCCTTCTTTCTATGTAAGTAATTCCTTTTTCTCTCCCTACACAATTTTCCTTCAGCACACAAGAACCCTTCAAAAACTTGACAGGATGCCAGTGTTAAAGTGAATCTACTTACTTCTGCAGATTTATTCATCTTCCATACACTGGTGTTACTAAGATGTGAGATGATAGTTCAGAGAGAACAGAAACACCCAAAAAACTCCTCTTTCCTCTCCATCTTTTTATCAGCTTATTGGTACTCCAATTCCATTGGTCCAAGGGAGATTTAAATTCACAGGATGTTCTGCACTTCAAATGTGCTTAAAGCTTCTGTAACTGGTAAGCTAATAAGCTGTCTTCTGGTCTTTTAAATTCATAGTAGTAGACTTAAAATTATCTGAATCTTACATGGCAAATTTTAAAGATGAACGTGTAACTCTTTAGGACTTAGGTCTTAAATCTTATTATAATAGTAAAAAGTCTAGTAGATCAAGAAGAAAATATGTGGTACTCTATTCTCAGATATGTTTGTGTGTAAATCATCAGAAAGAAAAAAGTCAATTCCATAGCAGGGAATTTGCAATATGCAGTAATACAATGGAATCATCTTACTATAGATTGTTATTGGCAATAAAAAGGGAATAAAACTCAATAAAAGGGAAAGTGTGAAAAAAAAATAAAATCTTATGAGCATTTTCTTCTGCGCTATCTTAACCAGAAGCATTAAAATTTTAATTTTTAGACAACTAGAATGACTAAGGAAAACTCAATTTTCTCATGAGTCGATACTTTTTTTCACTATATATTTCTGGTTTTATATGAAATTTTCTAATCTTTTTTATTATAGCTAGATTATTATGTAGAAAGGAATTCTACTTTGTCAAGTACTATAAGTAAACTAACAAAGGAGCAATCTTTCATTTTGTCTACCTGTATTGCTCTAAATGCATGCATACATGCACAAATATACATACATATGCATGTATACATATGTGCATAAACAGACAATCTTCTTTCAATGACATTTCAAGCCATTGCTCTGGGAAGACAGTTTTCTTTACCCTTGACTTATGTTAAGTATTCCACTCAGGTTAGGGAAGATGGTTGTCTGATTGCCTGCTCTATTTTTCTTTGCCAGAGAAGACAGAGTAAGCTTATCTATTAAAAGCACTCCAGAGCTACATTAAGCTTGGACACCTGTGGAGCTTGTCAGCACAGGTTCTCATGCAGGTCACTGGTTGCTGGGACAGCTTCAAGAACAGAATAACAAGCACTGTCTGATATGGGAAACATGCATTTCTACCTCTTTTTCTTATCACAATACTTATAAAAAATCCTTTGGATAATGAAATAGAAAAGCTCTCTGAATAAATTTGAGTTCTGTGTTCAGTTCTCTAATTGTTCTTGACATTGATAGAATTATTATTATTCTTGAATCACAGAAAATTTGAAAATCCTTTGTAGTGATTAGGGTATTTATGTATGCCTCCATGCTTTTTGGAGACATCTCTTCGATTTCATACTGTGATTGAGAAAAAGAACAAACAAGAAAGAGGATGGAGGAGGTCTGTCCTGTAGTTTCAAATTTTAGCCAGTGTTTAGAAAAGAAAGCTCATAGACACAGATAAAAAATTCACCATCTGTGAAAAAGGGGTCTTGGAATATAAGCCATGAGAGAGAATTTGGCATCAAGTGTATAGGTTTTTAGGGGTTGTATTCAGTTGTGTAATCATTAGCTGCCTGGTGACTGGGCATCTGAGAAAGCTGTTTTGATACCTAAGACATATACTGATCTCAGTCAAGAGGTATAGAAAGTTACGGTTTTCTAGAATGGAAGCTAGGTAGGGGAATTCTCAATATCTGAAAACATATGAGACATCTATATTCAAGAAACATAATTGCCCCGCCCAAGTTTTACTTTTGATTATTGCATTGTTATTCAGTGGGCATAACCTTGGGATCAATTCAGGTGTTCGTTAGAGTTGGGATTCCTGGTGACATCCTGCCTGGCCCTAGACAATATTCTGGTGGTGGTGATGGGGTCTCCAACAGGTCAGTGTGTCGAAGCTGACACACTAATGCAGATATTTCATCTTCTGTAGAATATCTCTGATAATACCTGATGCTTGAGTATGGACTGTTGCAACAAGCGTCTGAGTATAGCTGTCACTAAACTGTCCTTTTATAAATAAAATAAAACAGTAAAAATTGTGAAGATACAGTATATTTTTTCAATATTTTATATGAAGATACTGTCTCAAATGCTGAATCATTCCTGCATAAAAGGAACCTTCAAATTCTTCCCTAACTGATTGGTTTTATTTTATTATTATTACCAGGACAAAAATAACTTCTGCATTATTATGTAAAGATCAGTATATAAGAATTCCTATTTTCAGGACGTAATTGAAATGACAAAAAATTTTATGTTTCATGTATGTCTGCTGTTTTAAACTGTGGACTCTTTTTTTTTTTTTAACAACAAAAAAAAATACCACCAAAAAAAACCCACCAACTAAATTTACTCATTCATGTAATATCTGGCACTTTGCATTTAACATAGAACTCTTATTTCCACACTGTTCATATTTCAATGTTAGTTGTAGATAAATATTTATCCATACAGGTATAAACTATAGTAGAAGTGTTATTAGTCTATGCTGCAAAACTGTGGTGTCATACAATCACCTAAAACAGATTCACTAACTTGCCAGAGAACATCATAGAGTGCCTGGCTATCATCAATATGACAGTCCTCATTTAATGTGTCTGCTTCCTGATTCATTAATAATATTTTAGGAAGCTTTTCACAAAATAAAATTCCATTAAGTATACGATGGAAAAATTATGATAATGGAATATCACAAGTATCAAAAAATCCATTATCAAAAAGAATGGAATGGAATTGTCATCATTATCTTTATTTTGAACTTATTTTTTACACAAATTTTTAAACTTTTTTATTTTAAAAATCTAGATCATTTGACTCCTTGTTTCTTTGCCTTACAAACTGGTTTTCTTTGAAGCACTAGCACTGCTGCTAAATTCTGTGTGTAAATGTGTACATTGCATGCATATCCCATCCTGTTTTAGGCACTAAATAAGGGACAGATATCTCTTAACTACAGATCTATTTTCAGATTCTTCAGTAAGTGAATATAGATGCCTTCTATAGGTGCTTGTCACTCTAAGATGAATAGGTGACTGAGACTTTCCTAAATCTAGCCTTCAAAGCATTTTCAAGTTGATACTGCACTTAGAAACTGAGAAGAGGTGGATTATATCTGGCCTGCTAAATAAAAGAGGAGTCAGACATCAGCCCTGGGGCTTGGAGTCAAGTGAAACAGACTTTACCCATCCATACTCCTACTTTTACTTCTACTTCTACGTCTATTGCTTCTACTTCTAGTTATCTTCTACCCATAGTGCTTAGACCTATCTTCTTACGTAACATTTTATTTTTTGAAGAGAGCTAGTCAGAATGGTCAAACATAGAGACATAAAGGGAGAGAAGAGTTAAGCAGTCATTGTGGTCAAGAACCTGGTAAAAGTTCCCTACCTGACTGTGTTTTATTTGCATGTATCCACGATGAAGCTGAATTTGTATCAATGCTTTAACTAACTAACTAACTAACTAAAGCTTAATTTATTTGCATATATTTTATGTGTATCTCTCTAGAATTCCCCCCCCCAAAAAAAAAAAAAAACAGCTGTTGGGAATTTTGCTGATTTTTGATCCTTTAGAGAAATGTGATGATTTCGGGGATCTCTTGCAATTCTGACTACTCCTAACTACCATGAAATTATTATTTAAAACTTAAGGTTTGCTACAAAGTTTCTAAGTATTAAGCAGTGAGTAAGTACTGGGCACATCTGGAGATGCAAAGAAAGAGCCCCACCAAATACTTAAGAACAACTTTGCAATGAGCTAAACGAGAATCAAAGGAGAACAGATAACTAGTAGGAAAAATGTTGAAAACTTCAGAGTTTAAGTAATGCACAGTATAACATAGAAATAAGATAAGTGTTAGGAGGCATTGTTACTTTTCCATGAACTTAAGATTCTTGCCATACTTCATATGGTTGTTGTATAATCTTCATTTTCTGTACATTTTTCCTCCCAGCCAGCAGTCTTGAAGGTCAGGTGGAGGCTAGTTATTTTCTGCACAGTACTTCATTCAGTTTCTATGAAACACTTTTTACTGTGGTGAATTAAGGACATCTAATGATTTTCCTATAGAAGAATAGTATAGATCAACTTACCAGACATTAATTAATATTAAATGCATATATTCACAGAAGGAAGAGATTAGTCTTCTAAAGAGCAGAGATAAAACAGGCTACGTACTTTAACTCTGAAGACGTAATTGAAAATTTTGTTGTTGGAAGNTATTTTTAACAGTTTTAATCTCTTATGAATGGATCTGATCTGAACTATGTAAGGCAAATAGTTATGTGTCTCTATTAAAATACATATATATATATCTTTAGTTATATGTTTGTTTATTCCCCTGAAGTATATCTTTTTGATTCTTTGGGACCTGTAGTCCATAAATATCAGGTCATTGTTGCTCGTATTCTATAGTAATAAGTGTGTTCACGTTCTACAACACTATTCAGAAGTGCTTAGCACTCAGCTAGAAAAATGTTCATATTGAGTTGGAGATGATGAATAATTCACACAGTCCAATTCATTTTTTTTTCTTTTTTTCTGGAATTAGATGATAATTGAGAATAGGGCATAATTAATGACTTCTAAGATACTGACATTCAAGGTGTAGTCAGTAACATCTAGAAAATGAATGAAAATTTGCTTTCACAATTTATTTGTTGTAGTGTATACTCCGTGTTCCTCTAACAGCATATTAAATTGTACTACAGGTGCTTATGCTTTCCTTAGACACTTAGAAGACACTCAGCAATTCCAGCATGGAAATATAAGTCAAAATATCTCTTAACATCCCACTAGTAAGTTTTGACAGCCTTGGCATTTCCACCTTGGCTGTGAGAGGAATTCCAGACTGGTAAACTTGTATGTTCAGGTATACTACGTCTTCCATTTTGCCTAACGATTTTATATGTTATGTCATATACATAACATGTATATTCACTGAGAGAGTGGTGAGGCGCTGGAACAGGCTGCCCAGAGAAGCTGTGGATGCCCCATCCCTGGCTGTGTTCAAGGCCAGGCTGGATGGGTTCCTGGGCAGTTTGATCTAGTGAGCTAGTGGCTGGCAGCCCTGTCCACGGCAGGGGAGGTTGGAACAAGATGGTCTTTGAGGTCCCTTCCACCCCAAGCCATTCTATGATTCTATGATTCTACGTTCCACTCCCAGAAGCAGGAAATCCTGTAGCAAGGATAAAACCTGATATAAGTTCACTTGTGGTTGCTGTGACACCACATTTTCATAAGCTGTACAGTTGTTTATGTCTCAAGGCCAACACTGAGCAGCCTGGGTGGCAACTGCTTCAGCTCGTCTAATATTTAATGATGCTGAATGCATGTTGACTAGACTGTGTTATCGCTTTTACTGAAAATAAAATTTTACTCTGTTTCAAGTCTTTCAAGACACTAAGAACAGGGTTAAGCAGTAGACACTTAGAAACATCAGTTTGTTGTAGAATACCTACCATCAGCAAGTTCAGACAACCTTGACAGCTCAAGACAGCTTTACTCTAATTCCACAGCTGTAAACCCATTTCAGTTATCTGATTTTCATGTTGCTGCTAATGAATCCCACTGATGGAGTTAAGAATTGTGTCCTAAAATACACTTCATTATTATTCTCTAAGGCTTTCTACTCTGGGAGGTGGCAGGGGACAGAAAATTTTCTTGAAGAACAAAGCTTGTTGTGTTGCATAGTTCAGCCAATAGTATTGGTGTAGGGAGTGTTACTGATACTCATTTTCCCTTCTGGAGACTCATTTATCTTCTAGGAGTCAACTCCTTTCTGAACTAGAGTCAAACCGTTAGTGATTGTCATCAGAACACTGCTGAGCTAGCTCAGATCTCTTATCTTCTTGTTTTAAAATGAAATGTATTTTATGGCAGTAAGTCTAATGATTTAGCACTGAAACTGCTTTAGAGGTTTCTAGAAAAATTTGTTTGCAAGATGTCTTACTGTATTATAAACAGTAGAATCTCAGTTTTTGTTGACAAATTCTGCAGTCTTTATTCTACTCTCAAGTACAGTACTACAATGCCATGATTTTTCTTACTTCTCATATTGCATGAAGAATAATGGCTAACTGGAATATAATCACATATATTAGTACAGAGGCTGAGAATGACACAGCTTAGAAACCTTGCTGTAGTTTAAGCATGAAATGAAAAGCAAATGTGATATCCTGGGAATCATAATTTCTAACACTGTGCTTAATATAGCAAGACTTTCTTTCAAAGGAAAGTTGAAATCCTACACAGAAACTAAACATATTACTCCATCATAGAAATGTGTTTGCTTAAATTTTGTATTATTTATTAACAGTCTTTGAGAAAAGTCTTATCCTTCCTTACTGTTCAGAAAAACACCAAATTTTAAAAGTAACGTAGCAAAAACATTTTGGAGGGACTCAAAGAAACATATGACTGTTTGGAAAAGAGCAAAATTAACCTTAAAAGATGTACAGTGCATTTGCTGGCATTTTTTGCCTCTAAGATCCACACTTGAAGCCTGACATAGAAGCAAGATTATTTTGTCCATCTGTAGCCTCACTAAAAGTCAAGTTTTATGAAACATGTGTGGTTTCTGATACTCAATTTCCATTTTTCGAAGTGTAGCTACTCAGTTCCAGAATTTCTTTAGGAACATAATGAATGTGACTAATTTAGTAGTGTAGCTGCTCTAAGATTCCTCTGTTGTCACAGTAGAGAAACAGGAAAATGAGTGATTTAGAACTCATTTGATTAATTCTTAATATCATCTGTGGAAGGAGACATGATTACTTCTAGTGGAAGAAGCAGGACTGAACAAAACATTTATATGACCTGAACAGCTATACTAATATACAGTTAGCTACCTTTGTTATACACAAATATCTTTAGGGTAGCTATAGAGAAATAAAACTTGGATGATCTAGAGGACTACGTGTCTGAACATGGAATATCTAAATGGACTAGAAGAGTTTGGTTTATTCAGACTAAGAAAAAAATAAATAATTAAAGATTAAAGATATTTACTGTCTATAAATACTTTGAAAACCAAAAGAAGTAAACACGTCAAATAAAGAAGATTTTATTTGGCTGAAAAACGTAAGGAAAAGTAAACCATACATAAGATATACTTACACAGGAAATGATGAAAAACCTTTTTAATAACTAGAGTGCTGCTACTTTCCAGCAAAACTTGGACTTTCAGAGAAGAAAATCATGTAACTGTGTTTGAAGCTACATATGTATTCTGGCACAATTTCAGTACTGTCTTATAATTCAGTAAACTGTAAATTTGCGTTACACTTCATATTTGATTAAAAAATTGATTTATTCCATTGTCAAATTAGTTTATGATTTTAAATATAGTCACTAGAACATGTAGAATCATAGAATACTTTGGATTGGAAGGGACCTTAAAGATCATCTATTTCCAGCTTCCCTGCCATGGGCAGTGACACCTTCCACTGCACTCAAAGCCCTATCCAACATGGCCTTAAACACCTCCAGGGATGGGGCATCTACAGCTTCTCTGGGCAATCTGTACCAGTGCCTCACCACCCTTTTAAATGTTGCTTCCGAATATCTTATCTAAAGCTACCCTTTCAGATTAAAACCGTTACCCCTTGTCCTATCACTACATGCCTTTCTAAAATGTCTCTCTCCATCTATTTTATAAACCCCTGTAAGTTTTGAGAGGCTGCAGTAAGGTCTCCCTGGAGCCTTCTTTTTTCCAGGCAAAACAACCTCAGCTCTCTCAGCCTTTCTATGCAAAATAGGTTATCCAGCCCTCTGATCATGTATTTGTATCTACTATAAATTATATCTTATACTGTATCGTATATTATTACACGATTAATACGTAAAATAAAGATATATGTACTTTTATATAGTACATACACTATTTTTTGGAAGGCATCATACATACACATGCATATCTATGTGTATGTGTGTATGTGTATGTGTACATGTATATATGCACACAGACAGAGGCTTTTTTACATAACCTCACAAATTTTCTGATTGCAGCTTCCTCAATTTTAGACCATGCCACCAGCGCAGAAAAATAAAAAAAAAAATCAATGTTTCTTTCCCTGTTGTTCCATTTCTTACACTGCCTACCAAACTATAACAGAACAGCTGGAAAACAAACAAGCAAAAAAAGAACAAGAAAGAAAGTTAATTACTGGAGAAAAGAAGGTACTTGAGAGAGAAGATACAGTTTAATATAAAATGGCTTCTCAATGAGTTTTACTCCTTTTTGAACCAACAGTAATTTGTAATTTTCTCTGAAGGATCAAAGGTAGCTTAACATTTATAATGTAGGTAACCAATGTGAGAGTTAAGATAAAGAGACAGAATGAATTATGTCATGAGCAACCAAAAAATAATTTAAAAAATGAAGACCACTTTCAAGTGCAGTGAGACCCTAACAGACACCCTGCAGACAGTAGTAAGAGATTAAACTACACAGAGAATTTCCAAAATCTTTGCAACATATCTGCTTTTTGTATTTTAACTGAAAGTGGAATCATATAACTGACATATATTCGTGGGTGTTATGAAGAACATCTCGCACACTAGTGAGTCTAATGGAAAGTACAAGAGGAGATAAAATGCATAACAGATTAGGAAGTCTGATTAGAATAGGAGTGGCTCATTTTCCTGAGGCATACTCTGCACTTACTGAAGACAAAATATTGAGTTATTCTATATATTTAAAATTATAAAATACTTTTTACTACTCTGTTCAATGTAGCAATAAATAAATAAATAAATAAATAAATAAATAATGCTGTTTACCCTCCAAGGAGGCCACACTGCAGTCCTGGCAAGTTCCTAATACTGAGGGAAAATAACATCTAGGCACGAATACAACATAACTTCGTGAAGACAAGCCTTATAATACAGATTGACAGTGAGAAAGGAAAATGCTGCAAAAGAAATTCCCTGTTCATCAGACATCTTCCTAAGCAACTTTCTCTATTTGAATATAGGTAGTGAATGTACAGACAATGAAGTCCACCTAAAATTAACTCATGTAAAAACAAGAGAAGTGATTTGTAGAAATCTATGACTTTGCTCTAAGGAGAATGTGTCACCAATGCCATGACATATAAATTAAATATAAAGGCTGTCAGTTTAAATGTTCCAGCTGATGTCAACTACCGATATAAAGCAAAAAGACAGAAGAGGTTTCTAAGATACCTAGGAGTCAAGCATTAAAAGGTTTTATGGGCACAATGCAGTACCTTGAACTGTATTTGGAAAATAATAGAAAGACAGAGAAAATGTTTTAAGACTGGTGTAACAGTTTCTTGCCTGTAAAAAACTGATAGTAGGAGAACAACTGTATTTTTTTTTTTTTAATATTGTTTATGCATGGTTCTCAGATGCAGGTTTAGTTCTGTTCAGCTGTGTACATATGTAAGCTGCCCACAAATGAGTCAAGTAGCATTCAGACCACATGCATTCTGATACATTCTAAACAAACCCGACAAATATAAATTAATTACTTTAATGCACTTCTGAAGAGATGTTTTCTTATTGTTATTTTATTAGAACTATGACTACTTTTCATTTTCTGAGACAAGACCCATGTATGTTTATTGTAACATATGAATCTCAGATCTGTGGCATTTATATTACCTCAGACATATTCACCTGTTCTCATGAGTCATCAGTTATATAGAAAACTCTGATGTACAAATATTTAGAAAATAGTTTTGTCTCCCTTTACCCCTCTCCAAATTCAT
The DNA here is from genome assembly GCA_013399715.1 of Alectura lathami. Classification (NCBI taxonomy): domain Eukaryota; kingdom Metazoa; phylum Chordata; class Aves; order Galliformes; family Megapodiidae; genus Alectura; species Alectura lathami. The sequence continues at coordinate 43,523 of VXAV01007880.1, forward strand.
GACAAATGTTATAAATATGCAAGAAAATAGTTTAAATCCTTTAAAACTAGTTATTTCAAAAATGAAACAAAGAGAAGGCAAATACATTAGTCATCCTTCAGGACTTTGTACTGTCAGTCCTAAATATCATTATAACTTACTGGTGATAAGTTTTGCAAATGTAATTTTAAAAAGAAATATTTTAAAATCTACTTTAGTGAGTTTAGCATGTATTAATCTGTTATAAAAATAGTCTGTCCTGAAGCCAGGTTTTTACACAGCATCTCCATTATAAAAATATTTAAACAAAACTACTTGGGAGAATATCATTGAATGACATTTTTGTTCTAAAATGAACTGAACATTACCTAATACATTCACCGTATACTATTCCAAAAATAACAAAGATTATTACTGCTATACAATGTATAAAATACAAAACTGCAAAAGCTTCTGAAGTACAGTGCTGCTGCTCTACCCCATCCTAATATTGCTGTCATGCAGTCACAAGCATTGAGCTGAACAAAAGCATCACTGTTTTAAAAAGAGGTGTTTTCCCCTTTCATAACTTTATTCACTTTCTTCCACTGAATGAAAAAGTTTACTCTCAGTAGCCTTCCAGTTCAGTAAGGAGGATGAAATTTTTGTCTACTGAACAGTTGAAGTCATGGAGGAATAAAGCCATTATTTATTAATAAATATCAAAACTTTTCACAAAATATAGTTTTGCTATACTGTGATACCAGAATCCCTTATTTTGCTAATGGTGAGGTCAGTTTCTAAAGAATGAAATTAAGTTCCATCTCTAAGATCATAGAATGATTGAATGGTTTGGGATTGAAGGAAGCTTAAATAACATCTAGTTCCAACCCTCTGCCATGGGCAGGGACACCTACCGCTAGGTCAGGTTACTTAAAGCCCCATCCAACTTGGCCTCAAACACTTCTGGGGAGGAGGCATCCACAGCCTCTCTGGGCAATATGCTCCAGTGCGTCACCACCCTCTGAGTGAAAAATTTCCTCCTGACATCTAATCTAAATCTACATTCTTTTAGCTTAAAACTGTAGTCCCTTGTCCTATCACTACATTCCCCGATAAAGAGTTCCTCCTCAGGTTTCTTGTAGGTCCCCTTCAAGTACTGGAAGGCCACTCTAAGGTCTCCCTGGAGCGTTCTCTTCTCTAGGCTGAACAATGTCATCTCTCTCAGCCTGTCTTTATAGGGGAGGTGCTCCAGCCTTCTGATTATCCTCGTGGCCCTCCTCTGGACTCTCTCCAACACGTTCATGTCTTTCTAGTATCTGGGCTCACAGAGGTGAACACAGTAATTTAGGTGGGGTCTTATGAGAATGGAGAAGAGAGGGAGAATCACCTCCTCTGAACTCCTGGCCACACTTCATTTGATGTAGCCCAGTTTGTGGCTGGATTTCTGGCCTGCAAGCGCACACTGCTGGCTCATGTGGAGTTTTTCATCAACCAGCATCCCCAATTCCTTCTCCTCAGGGCTGCTCTCAATCCATTCCCTGTTCTGCATGTATTTGTGCTTGGGATTGCCCTGACCTAGGTGCAGACTTGGCCTTGTTGAAGTTCATGAGTTTGCATGGGCTCAACTCTCCAGCATGCCAAGATCCTAGGCTGCTAGTCCAATTAAAAAAAAAAAAATGCAAATAGTTTGCTGAACAGATATCTAAAATAAAATGACAGGTCTCTTCAAAACTCTGTACTATGAAGTATGTACTTAAGAAAAAAACTCAGATTTAAACAATATTAAAATATATTAAAATTTCCTAATCTGTAAATTTGTGAGTCCTAGTTGTTCATTGTATCAGCTCATTTCATTTAGATGACCAGAAGTCATTGCAGCGTTTTCTTCCTCAAAAAACCAATGTTTCCTCCATAGAGTAATTCATGCTAATTCACGGTCATGTGGTCTTTCAATCCATTAATTAAATTAATGAGACTTCACAGTTTTCACCCATGCATCCTTAATTAAAAAGGCAGAGAAAAAGAGGTGTGCAAAGAAATAGCATATGGTCTTATCACTGCCCAAGAGAACTATTTAATAACAGCTCAAGCTAATTTATTGTTTATAAAACCTGGTCATTCTCACAAACTGCATATGATGATATGGACAACCTGTGAACTTTATAAAGTTTGTTCTCTATTCTATGCATCACCCTTGATGATTAATCATTCTACCTTCAGTAGCAGTAAGGTGGAATATTCAAAATCCACAATGACAAACCTGCATTTAATCGTATTAGAACAAATTTTGAACAGAAGTCACAATATCTCTTTGATGTTCATTATTGCTGATGAGTTTTGGGTAGCTAAAACTGTGTGGAGAGTGAGTTAAGCACATATTCTTCAGTGAAATACACACAAAAGTACTAAAGAAAATGTTCACTCAACATGTAATATACATTTTTTTTTTCTGGATCATTTTCTGAGGTTTTTAATGTAAACTAAATAAAGTAATAAAATTTCGACACCAAAGGGAAGAGTAAAATTTAAAAAACAGACATGTCCTTTTGTCATGAAAACCATAGTCAAGAGTGGAGATCTGGAATAAAAAAAAAAAGATACGTGGATTTTTTGAGAAAGTGAAATGAGTAACTTCTCTTGAAGTAATGGCTTTTCTCCTCTTAATTTCCTGCATCATAAGAGAAACTAAGGCACACACCACCATCCTGAATAACTCCTGCTGGGAATCTACTGGGAGGCTGGTGCTGAAGCCCTGGGCAAGGTACCCTTCGAGGCACCTGGCACACAGCGGCAGGGAAAAGTCAGCAGCGGCGTGTTACTGAAGGCACTTATATAGCCAAAGGAGTATGGACAGAAAAAAAGATCATCCAGAAATGACATCTTTTATTTATAAACATCTGAATTATCTGAGCTTGCCAGTGAGTCTGTGTATACAACTGTAGCTGAAGAACTGGTCAAATTTCATTCACACACAAAAAAATCTCAATTCTTGCTATCTCAATGTATTATAATCAAGCTGTAAGTTCCTCCTTTTAAGCATAGCACAGTCAATCATTTCTCAGACATTCTTATTCACATGCGAATGATCTGACTCCCTGTTGGTAGGATTTCCCATGTTTCCCCTAAGAAACTAAAGAACTGCTCTGCAGATGGATTTTGGTGGCTGCATTCCAAGCAATTTGTATTCACTGTTACTATGTTACATTAGTATACACTCAGCTCTATGACTAGTTTTAACTGAATGCTTTAAATACTCAGTGCTGTATTATATTTCTACTAATATGAAAAAGGTGCAAGATATTCACTCAAAATAAATATATTAATCGATGGACCTGCATATACTTATTTTACTTACATGAATCTTTATACCAAAGCAAATAAAAAAACCTTGCAATTGGCACTGCTGAATCTCATTTGGTTCACGTGGACCCACTTTTCAAGCTTGTCCAGATTCTGTTCAGTGGCATCCCTTTCTTCTAACCACTTGTGAGGTTAAGCTCCATATGTGCCTTGGTTTTCCTGATTTTACCTCTATATGTCCAGACTGCATCACTGTACTCTTCCCAGGCTCAGACAAGTGTACGAGGGAAGAAGTAATTGAAGTCTCACCAATTTAGATCAGCTTAAACTGTCGTAGAAATGCTCTGTCCATTGTTTCAAATACCTGTATTATACATATTTTGCATATATTCTTAATTAGTGCCTGGAGAAGCTAGACATATCAAGACGTTTTATTTCTTTGTTCTACTTTAATTTCTTTTTTGGTCCCTTAACTGATTTGTGGTTCCTGAAACTCCATTCATTCTTCTAAGCAACCATTACACCTTCTTTGCAACCATTAGAAACATTCACAGCTGGCGAATTTACAGAAACTTACACATCCAACTCCCATTTAATTTGCATGACATTAAAAATGAACCACCTCATCACTTGTGTTTTTAGGATTAATTATTTGAATTATGTTAAGAAAGCAAAAGGGAGAGTGAGATTCTTAGCTAAATATGCTATCAGTTGTTTTGAAAGTGGATCAAATTATGCCCACAATAATACTGATTTATTTATATGATCACTTTCCTGGCACGAAGGATTTTAGTTATATTAACTCATTTTGAGGTGAATTTTTTCGACTTCCCCTTTTCAAACATCTGTTTTGAAATAATATTTTTTTACACAATACAAAACAAAATTAGTGAGAATCCACCAAAAAAGCTTTGAATAAAGTGGCACCATCTGCTTTGGAGACCTAGGACAATTGTTTTAGGAAAGAAATTGTGCTGCACTGTGAAAACCCAGAATAATCTTTCTGACAAATACACACAGTAAATGTTCACGCTATGCAATATGTGAGTAAGACAGGAGCCATTTCAAGCAAACACCTTGAGCAACTCCATTGGACAGTACCAAAATTACCTCCTGCTTTACCATGGAGTGAAGCCAGGATCCTGCTATTTGGCTACCTCCCTTTCCTCCCTCATAAAACATGCACGCAAATACCCAGCAGCTTGCTGTCACCAAGACTTCCATTAATATAATACATTTGACAAGTAAAATGGAAGATTCCATCAAAATTCCAATATTTTGAAATTTTGTCTGTTTTCATCTGGCTGGAGAGTGTAGACTGGTCTCACACAGTACAAGTTAAAAAAAAAAAAACAAAGAGAAAGAAAATATTAAGATGACACAGAGAGATAAAATACAGGGAGTTTTATGGAATATAAAGGCAAGAAACATAAACAAGTTTTCTATTTTCTGCTGGTACTTGTATGAGAACTCTTGGTTCAGTTCTCTATGCAACCATAAGCAAAATTGTTTAGCATCTGCTTCAGTGAAGCCATTTGAGATACACAATACCTGTATTGACTGGCCTGAGTAGTTTAGATCACTAAGGAAAGGCCTCTAAGATCTCTTACAAATTATTGAAGAGGTATCATCAACGCATCTAAGGAGAAGAAACTAGTCTACAAGTCGGGAAACCCGTGCTTCCTATCTTTCTCACCTACAGCAGGTTCACGTCCCTTGCCTTTGGCATCACCAAGTCAAGAGGAAGATGAGAATATTAAGTCTTTCACTAAAGTTGGATGACTATACAGAAATAAATGCAATATGCACAAATACAGGGATAAATAAGAGCAAATTTGCTTCTGTGGCCCAGTTAATTGAATTGATTTCTGGTCTATGTTCAAAAAGCTCTTTGTCTCTGTTTTATTTGGTAACAAAAGCTAAACACATAATCTCTAAGGATATACTCTTCAATATCTTCATCCATGGCATCGACAGTGGGATCAAGTGCACCCTCAGCAAGTTTGCAGATGGCACCAACCTTTGTGGTGCAGTCGACACACCTGACGGACGGGATGCCACCCAGAGAGACCAAGACAGGCTGGAGCTGTGGGCCCAGGCTAACCTCATGGGCTTCAACAAAGCGAAATACAAGGTCTTGCACCTGGGTCGCAGCTGGACATGAGCCAGCTGTGTGCCCTCGCAGGACAGAAAGCCAACCGCATCCTGGGCTGCATCCAAAGAAGCGTGGCCGGCAGGGCAAGGGAGGTGATCCTGCCCCTCTGCTCTGCGCTGGGGAGACCCCCACCTGGAGTGCTGCGTCCAGATGGGGAGTCCTCAGTACAGGAGGGACATGGAGCTGTTGGAGCATGTCCAGAGGAGGGCCACAAAAATGATCCAAGGGGTGGAACACCTCCCCTGTGAGGACAGGCTGAGAGAGCTGGGGCTGTTCAGCCTGGAGAAGAGAAGGCTCTGGGGAGGCCTGATAGCTGCCTTTCAGTATCTAAAAGGGGGCCACAAGAAAGAAGGGGATGGACGCTTCAGCAGGATCTGTTGTGACAGGACAAGGGAAAATCGACTTAAATTGAGGGAGGGGAGATTTAGACTAGATAAAAGGAAAAAGTTTATTACCATAAGGGTGGTGAAGCACTGGCACTTGTTGCCCAGAGAGGTGGTGGATGCCCCATCCCTGGAGACCTTCAAGGTTAAGGCTGCACCGGGCTCTGAGCAACCTGATCCAGCTGTAGGTGTCCCTGTGCACTGCAGGGGAGTTGGACTAGAGGGCCTTTAAAGGTCCCTTCCATTTCGGATGGGTCTATGATTCTACGATTCTATAGATTAAAAGCTTAATGATGTCAATAACTCTTTTTTCCACTTTTTCTTTTTTTCCCCCTGTGGTTTTGAGTGAGACCCCCAAAAAAGTGTTCAGATTCTAGGAATTTATCATCTCAGATATTGCATGATTATTTCTCATAGTTCAGATCACAAGATACTGCATAGATAGAAAACAAAGACAAAAACAAAAAAAAGGATAATTTTCATGTTCTAAATATATGAACACATGATTTTATGCTGTTTTCCCACTGCTGGCCTTCGCCTGAGACATTTATGCAGTTATTCACTTGAGCTTTTATAAGGATCTGCTCTGTTTTCAATCTCTTCAGGTGTCAATTTTGTATTTAAAAAGGTAATTATTATATTCCTAATCCCAAGTGCATTATTTTCTCTTGGTGGAGGACCATAAAATAGGAAGAGTGAGGGAGAACAGAATTCTATTTTTTAAATTAAAAACTTAGCAGGTCACCTTTTAATAGATTTATATATGCATGGGGATTTATGTATGCAGTAAAGACATAAAAGTAGAGATACCAATTAAGAACTGTCCTATGGGATAATATTATGTGAAGACATCCTTTCCCCATCTGTAAAAAGCTGTGTCTCCTATCAGATGTCAAACATCCTGAGCACAACTGTCAATAGGCTTTAAAGGAACAATCAGTCTGTAAGACATGAACTGTGCAGGACTGGATCCTAGATACAATGAACAACCCTCTCAGATTTCAAATTATACTTAACATCATAAAGGAAACCTGAGATGAAAATAATTTTACCGTTCCTCTACACGCAGGCAAAAGACAGAAATATTGGTGTGGCACTGAAAATTCAGCCCTGAAACATCCTTTTGCAGGGAACTGGGTAGAAGGGCAGAAATGATCAAAAATATATTTGATCAAGCTAGCTAGTTTAGGATAAATAACTCAGCAAAATAAGATGTTCAAAACACCAAATGCCTCTTTTTGAAAAAAACAAACAAACAAAAAAACAAAACAAAACAAAAAAAACAGTCTTTTAGTTAGCCCTTTGTAAGCATTCTACGTGATAGATAATACATCAGAGAGTTAAGAGTGACCACTGACTTTCGCATCAGTGCAGATTTCAAGAACTGTATGTGAATAGAAGACATCTAGTAAAGCATATTGTTGCTCTTAGGCTGAGAATTCCTCTGACCTTTATGAGAATTACCATGGCCAAGCCTTCAGTCTTGTCATTATAGGAACAGTTAAAGAACTGACCTTATGAAAAAACTTATAATTCCTTCAATCACTATGATTCAAAATCAATAGTTTTCTCCAGTTTAGGCTTACATAGGAGTTTAAAAAAAAAAATAATAAGAAATGCAGGCATAACATTAAAATGCTGATGAACTCAGTACTGGGACAATAACAATTTTTTTTCTTTTTCTTTTTTCATTGTTTAAGGTGTCATCCTTGTTCTTTATTTAGGAATGCTTAAATGCCTGTTTTGAGTGGTTTATGTCTCAACATCAATATTTTTGATACTTCATTATCTTTCTTTGAGGTGCCTCACACAAATGACAATCTTGAATTTTTTTCATTAGAGCCAGCGTACTTGTATTCCGAAAGGTGCCTGTAGTAATTCCGAATGGTAAATAGCTGTACAGGGAGTTAATAAAGAATTGTGAAGTTCAGTACAGATATAATAAAAGATTATATCACAATGGAAAAAAGGTACAGCAATGCTTTTCTCACTGGGATTTTGAAAAGCACTTGAGTTCGATTACAGTCTTAGGTACTTTAATCCTTGTTCTCTATTCACTGCAATAAATAAATCAGGAACAAATTTACTGAGTTAACTGATGAACAGCATTCTTCATTTTAAACTATATTAACCCTCAAATTTCTCCAGGGGAGTGATCCATCTAGATCAGTTGTGTCAAACTGAGGTCATTTATAACACAAAAAGAGAAACACATATGCTTACTCATGGAATAGTCAACTTATTTCTGTTACACAGAGAACAAAAGACCTTTACTTTGCTAAAAATTATTTTTTTTCAAAATTCATTTTTATGCTATAGATACAACTGATTTTATTGCTTATATCTATCAGGTCCATGATCATCACAGTGAGTACTTGGGAATGATTTTTGGTGTCTAGAGTTGTCTTAGAAATCTCTTACGGACACTGAGAAAAATGTATCGCCAGGGGACAATTTTGAGTATTTTGAGTATAATGTCAGTGGATAGTACATAAAACAAAGTGAAATGAGTCCATGCAACAGTGGTTAGCAAAAATATTTCAAGAACACTTGGCCTCCAGATGCTTATGACTTGAAGTTTCACAGGTTCATACTTTGCAAAACAATGACACACTACCTGCAAGTGAAAGGTAAGCATGTTGGCTTAATCCTTCTTTTAAAACCAATTAAAGAAGGACGTTTATCCAGAATTTCCAAAGCCCAATAATGTGACGTGAACAGTAGCTGTAACTTTGACCAACTGTCAAATATTTAAATGTTCTGAATAACATCTCTAAGTGATTGCTGAGTGTATGCTCTCAGTGCAACGCGTCCACAACATGTGGAGCATATTGTATTCATGCTGGCCATCTGTACAGTGAATGGGCAAGTGCTCAACAACATCCCAATATGTAGTGTTAACTATATGTGGCTTGTACTTCACATATTCTCAGCTTTCCAGAAAGAAAGCAATATTTACAGAAATGGAAGAAATGTATCACTTGATGCATTTACAACAGTGTTAAAACTTCCTGTCTCCAATTAGTTCGGACTTCACTAGCTATTTGTTCATGAAAAAGTGTCATATAGCAAAAACTGTCCAATAGATTAAGATTTACCTTCTCTAAAGTTCACAGAACTCTAACAAGTTTCCCTGCTTCTCCTAAGTTAAACAGTCCAAATATGTTAAATTTTTCCTCCTTTGGAATATTTTGCATATTTCTAAATATTTTTAGAGATACTTTCTGGACACATGCACTCCAGAGAGCTGGAGATATTTGGATTGTCATGAATAGAAATCTTGCTTTTTGGTATAGGCTACTCAGAGCCTTCGTCTCACTCTCAGCAGTGCGGTTTGGACCCAGACCTTTGAGATTTTCTCCCCGATTGCTAGGACAAGTGTTTCAGTGGAGAAGCTGTGAAAAGCCTTAGAATGAGCAGATAATATATCATGAATGTATCTTGAGGGTTGCATTGCTTTCTGGGTCACTTTAGAATGAGGCCTTTGGGTATGATAGGAGATGATTTGTGTGACAGTTCTTCTCTCTTCACAAAGTTCTCCTGGTAGACTCACATCCAGAGCAGTGCTATAAATGTGGTGTTTGCATAGTGCTACCACAAGACATGTAGGGACAGGTAACTACTCTCGAGAGCAAAATGAAGATACCCACTGCATGCATTGTAATCACTGATAAGATGCTAGTCACATATATTCAACAGAAGAAAGCTAATTTATTAAAAGGTACATAAAATCAAGCTCTTAAAATAGTCTCCTGGACATAAAAGCAGATTTACTTTAAACCTCACACACTTCTTGTATGACTGAGTTTTGTTTCCTTCTGTTTTGGATATGACCTTTGCTGGTCATAATTTAAAAATATAAGAACTTTTTATCTACTAATCCTGTATAAGAAACAAATATACTTTGCAAAGCAAAATTATTTATAATCCCATGATTCTTGCTTACCAGGATTTATTGCCTTGGAACTGTTTTATGATTCTCATCCTACAGCATCAGTTCTAGGATGGAAAGATTCTGGAGCAGAAGTCACACCTGTGGGACTCTGCCAGTAATGTTCACTTCTTCCACTTCTTAAAAGAAAAAAATGAAAACAAACTAGGTATGTATTTAGTTTGCTCGTATTTCTCCTTGTTATCAGAAATAGTGTCTCTGTTCAGTAAGTACAGCAAAATTGGGCTTTTAACTATCACTAACTTGCAGAGCAGGACATCATTTGTCCTTCCCAGCTATCCTCTTCTACTTGTTAAACAGTTTCATTAACATCTTGGGAAGCATAG
>VXAV01007880.1:88028-103551 GCA_013399715.1 Alectura lathami
ACAGAAGGGAGTTTTTTAAATGTCATAGTTCAAGAAGTTTTGGTCACCTGCTACATTATGAAACATGTCCATGAAGTTCCTCTGCCTTTATGACCCACTAGAAAGGAGAAGAGAGAAAGGGCCACAGTATGTAGATCTTAGTAGAGAAGTCCTCTGGATGACCACAACAGCTTCTGACCTTACCCTTGCTACAGTGTAGATGTTTGCAAGCCTAATCTTGCAGAAAGCATTTTATCATACTTCTTGGGGCTAGCCACATTATAAGAGTCCACACTTTTTTTTGTTGTTGTTGCCCAGTGCTTCTGTGACTCTTGTGGGCCCAAGATATATCAAATGCTGTGTGTACTTTTCCAAACGGTCTTTTACTCTGGGAGTAGTGTGCTAACGCCTACCAAACTGAGTTTTACAGCATGAAACAGTGGATATGTGTGATATACTGGAAACATGGTGTGAAGACAATGTGTGTTTTGAAGGCCTAGAGGTATTTGTTAGAAACAAGATACACTAATCTTAGGCTTGCATCATTCATTTTGACTGTAAAAGCAACCCAGGAACAAACAATCCTCAAACTGATTTGGTGCTTTGAATCAGAGAGAAAATTGGTGGCTGTACTCCAAAGACTTTTCTGTGAACGTAGTTACCTGAGACATCTGATTTTGCCAGAAGAGTCTAGAATTAAGAAGTTTTACTGATAGTTTATACATGGTCATAAATCCTAGAGATTTTGCCCATGCAGGAGCAGCATATAATTTCATTGTGCTCAAAAGGCACAGCTAATCTCATTGCCACGGAACCACGTCCTACCCACATCTAACACACTATTTAAATGTGATATGCTTGGTGCCCTCAGATCATGACATCTTCTAGCAAACCTGCATAGCTGCTAGGTTAATGTGTTAAATAACTATCTTTTAATTTGAGAACCGTGTTAGCCATTCAAAGCCGCAACCATACTGTCACTATCCACATTGTTTCACGCTTTATAAAATCATGGAATCATTTAAGTTGAAAAGACCTTCAAGATCATCAAGTACAACTGTCAGTCAGACCTACCAAGTGCCATCACTAAGCACTGTCCCTTAGTGCCATGTCCACATGTCTCTTAAATATGTCCAGGGATGGCGACTCCACACTGGGCAGCCTGTTCTAATGCTTGGCCTAAGATTAAAACTGTCTTCCTTAGGTAACAGAGGAATAAGTCATCTTCTAGCACATGACAAATGCTTATTGGCTTTTTCAGCCATCTACATTTTCTTGAAAAATAAACTCCCTTAAAAGTTATTTCAAATATGTCCATACAAAGAAACATCTGAGTCTTCTGTACTTCTTTAATTTTGCAGCAATCAACATTTCCTAGAAAAAAACAGTAATCGTAATCAGCTGGCATGTCAGNCTCCTTTAAAAGTTATTTCAAATATGTCCATACAAAGAAACATCTGAGTCTTCTGTACTTCTTTAATTTTGCAGCAATCAACATTTCCTAGAAAAAAACAGTAATCGTAATCAGCTGGCATGTCAGGTCTGTTTACTTCCAACTAGTTTGGCTGGATTTTAAAAGTAAACATACAGATTGAATCAATTTACAGAACTACTTTAAACAGAAATTTAAAAATAGCAGTTACACTTATTAAAGCCTAATGTTTATCATATTTTCAGAATCTATATTAGCATTTAACAGTTTGGCAATAGAGAAGAAAGCTTCATTCAGTAAATTAAAATGTCACAAACACTGCAAATATAACTGTGAAGCTAATCTAACAATTACATTCTATAACAGACGTGAAAGTTGGAAAGATCAATTTAATTATTTAAATAGCCATTGGAGAAGTAATTTGAAGATGTCAATTTTTCCTGCTGCACCTCCAGCAATACACTGAAGCAGCTGAAGTGACTAGAACTATCTGTAGTCATATTTCTAGAGGAAGATTTTCTCAGTTTGAGTATAAAGAAATTGATGCTTCTGAAATTACATTCCATGCATGTATTTATATATTTTGTATCAAATTATGACTGCATAATTATGAATTACGCTAAGAGAACACACATTTACCTTAGCTGTAACTTCATTGCCATGTACAGCATTATACTAAGGAGTCCGAATAGATATTTACAAGAACTTCAAGGATTGAACAAGTTATTTAGGGTAAAGCAAGTTTATTTTCTATTTAACTACCATGCAAGAAAAAAAAGTAGTTCACTTTATGAAAAAGCATAAGCCACAAAACTCTTCTGATCCATAGTCTGACCTGCAATTAAATGCAAAACACTTCAGTGACAGAATAAAGGTTGTCATAAAACTACGAAATTTGCTCTCTGAAGACCTCAACCTTCCTTTGTGTTGATTCTTTGAAAGCTAAAAATGCAGAAGTAGAGTTCTTTTGACCAGAAATATTTTGATCTGATTAGACGAGTTGATGCAACTTCTGTTTAAATTTTGCAAGTGTACTCACTGGTAGTGAAGCTGACTCAGTGTTTTTTTCTTCTCAGCCTCTCCCTCGTTCCCTCCCACCCATGTATCCAAAAAAAAAGAGAATTGTTAGTTTACATTAATGGGGACAGTAAGCAGTGTCCCAGTAAAAATGCCAACTAAAGCTTATGCTGACCTAGCAAAGACTGTATCCTGACCTATTCAGCTTGTTACCAACATGCTATGAGATGCGTGAACTGGAGCTTGGTACCAGGTGCCTCTTATGATGTAGGGTTTAAGCATGGGTTAATAGAAATTGCCCTGAAAATATAGTTGAAAACAGAGGACCTATGCTTATAAACAAGCCACAGATGGTCAATTAATTACTGGTCACTGAAGAAATATAACCTTGACAGAGGGGAAAAGACTGCTTTCAGCATACTGAAGAAAATAGGCTGGTAAGCAAGAAAAAACAGCTGAGCAACAGGATAAGGCACCTGTCTGTGACAGTGACACCCTCACTGTGGAGGGGGTGCAGAGGCCAAAGCTGCCTAGATGCTCAAACCTCCTCGAAAATCATAGGATTTGGAATTGGGGGTGAGGAGAGAAGGAAAAGGAAATAATTATCACAGGAACTGCTCTGCAGAATCAATATGAAATTGCTGGAATTGCAAGGGTGCTGCCTGCTTTCCCTGCCTGCTCCAAGACCAGAAGCTCTCCCTCTCGCTGCCTGCATGCTCAAAGAGACCTTCACTCCTCAAAAGAACCTTTCGATCTGCTAAGGCAACTGTCCAGGACTGTGCATGGAAGTGTGTGTTTTTCCGTTTTCCCTGCCAAATGCCATGTATTTCTCCTCTGTTACACTCTAACTTGTTAGTAAACCCTTATTATACATATATCCAAACACAACATTTTATTTCCTCATTTGCTCTTTACCTGACTCTAGCCACTATGTGCTCTTCATGAAGTCTTGTGTTATATAGTGTGACAGTGACTAGGCTATTTTACATCCCTGAATACACATTATGTTGACTCTTAGAAACAGTCAAAATATTCAACACATTGTATGCAATGAATTTATTAGGAAAGGATGTCTAAGTGTATCTGTAAGTCAGTTTAGTGTTTTGTAGCCAGTGGTCTAGCAATGCGTTTAAACATTATTAAACCATTTTGTGCCTGTCCATGACCAACTACTTTGAAAAACAGTCTATCTTCATAAACCCTTCTTTGCAAGTTGGGGGTCAGTCTGAGATGGGGCACATTATGTTGCTGACGGAAGTTTGTCCCCTCCATGGGGACTAAAAAGATAATGCCTCTGTAAGGTTAAGAGATCTTGATAGAGTTCACAAGTCTCTTTATTTGTTTTAAATCCATTTTCTCTGACTTACAGTAATTTGACTGTTAGGTAGGCATTTCAGTAGTTCATTTCCAAGGTCAAAGCAATCTTGAAGCTACAAAGAAGAAATGTGAAATAAGAGCTAAATGGCACAGTCAAAGGGCATGGGTAGAATTTGCCTTTACCTCAGGGAGATGTGGTGAAAAATGCAAGAGCAGATTCACACTACAGGAAACAACAAGATCCCTGGTTTGTAGTGAACTCTTCTGCTAGCTTCCAGTTAATAAATATTTTTGCTTTTATTATGTTTTCCCTTTTTCCTACTTCCAAGCAGGTGAAATATCTTCCCAGGATTGAACAGGGTAAAAATTCCCAACAGTGAAATCTATTATATGGTGACACAGTCTCAAAAGGGAAGTAGTAGAAGCTTTATTGCTAGGTACATTTAAATCTAGATGAGACACAGCACTGAAAAATATACTTTGGGGAACAATCAAATGAATACATGAAATAGAAGACCAAATAGGCATTTTCAACTCTAATTTCTACCATTAACCTCCATGTTATTGTATGAATTGAAGGTCAATCAGAGATTATTGTGTTACAGAGCTGCTAGATGAGACATTTATCATGTAAAAATTCTATATTTCACAACATTGTGCTCATTATTACATATTCCAGGGGTAGTAACTTAACCATACTTAAAAGGAAGCATATGTTAATAAGGATTGTGATGCAGCCAAAAATATCCACCTGATTCTAAGTGGTTTCTTTTCACATAGCAACTAGAAAATCACATTATTAATCTGGCCTTTCTTCATAATCATAGATGTTGCCTAGGAATAGCAATTCAGATAGCATGTCAGTGAATATATTGCCTCATGTTGTAATAGACGGGAAATGGACAAAAGAGACAGAAGCAAGAAGATACAGAAAATTTCTGGCTGACAAGTATCTACCTATAAAAAGGGTTTTATTGAAAGGTTTTGGAATTGGAATACTTATACTGCTACAGGCCTTAATTAAACAATATAAAAGAGGGGATAGTATATATTTTGTTCTTTAGATTTCTTTCCACAAATGTAGCCAATTCAGATTGAGGTGAGCACTCCAGACACAACTGAAGGAATTTCACAAATTACACTCCCCACTACACAAGGTACCTATCTCCCCATCCCTAGCACTTATAAGAGAGTGAGATGGATATAAGTCTTACATTTCAGTTTCAGATTCAGAAACTAACTTAACCTGTCTTTGGAAGACACTTTATTTTTGCTGCTTTATTTGTGACTAAGAGGAATGGGCACTTGGGATCTCTGCTTTTGAGTCTGTTTTGGAACCAGGCTTTTCTTTAGATCCCTCTGCACTTAAGATATGTAACCTTGTATGTGAAAAGTGGCCCCCAAGAAAATCAGTCTTGCCTTGTTTGTGTAGTCAGAATGATTATAGCTTCAGGTGAGCAGTAATTCTCGAGCATGTTATAGGATGAGACAGATAGGTAAAAATCAGTGTAATGCAGTACCTTTATAATGACTGTGGCAGTGAGTGTGAAACCATAGTAACAGCCACCTATAGCCTTTCTAACATTAGAAAAGATCCATAGCATGTAAAACCTCCTCTAAATCACGCAGGAAAGCTTTAATGTTTAATGTAGAACACTACTAGCAGAACGTCAAAGATAGGGCTAGAAAAGATATGGTCACATACCAACTGCAATGACAACAAGAAAACTAATACAGACCCTAGTTACAGCATGCAGGAGAAAAAGAGGGGGGAGATTAAGGAAAGAATGAGGCTAATTTTTCCCACAGGCTGCTGTCATCTTGGCATCTAAAATGAGGTTATGGTGCAGAAAGAATGTACTGTTCCTGCAGGACAGAGAAGATGAAAAACTTTGGATGGACTTGAATTAGCGCTTTGATGCTTTCAGGCATATGTTGATCTGCCCCTGGTCCCATGTTAGGCTTGCTACCGAATAGATCATTTGGCAGACTAGCTAATGTCTTTGCCTTTAGCTTTTGCACATATTTCCTTTCCCTTACCATTCTTCTGCTGCCAACATACACATACTAAAGTGAAAAAATACCTACAACCAGAAAAAAAACATAGGTTGTACTGTAGCTTACCAAACTATCTAATTCACGTTTCTTAACACACAGCTGGTGAGGGAGGAAGAACATTTTATTAATCTAGAACTAGCAATCAAGTTATTTAAAATAAAATGAAATTTTATATTGTACTTACCGTCTTTTTTTTTTTTTTTACAGTGTGAGTTTTATTCATTTTTAATGACTAATTTGCAGCTTTTAACTTCAAATAAAATATAAAAGGAATGTCCTGCACCTTTTGTAGAAAACTACTTCAGTAGTACTGAGGATGCCATGTATTCTCATTTGTAAATCTCTGTCCATTTCCAGGCTGTTTATGACTCCCATTGGAAGTAACCAAAACTCTTTCTATTTAAATAGGGTTCATGCTAAAGACTAAACCTAAAAGTGCCATAATGAAAAATTGGCTCTGTTATCAGTCTCTCTGTCCCTGGATGGCATCTGCGTTCAGATAAAGTATGCTGATTTACCAAAGTAATCCTGTACTGGCAGAAGTACAATGTTAGTCTCTTTTAACTGCTGGGTTGGTGCTGGAAGAACCTGGAAAGACGGCACTCTCTGAAAACACGTAGATCTCATCCAGATGGGTCAATGCTTAAAATTTATCTTAAAATAGGTATTTTATCCTCTTTACTGTTAGGGTTTTTTGTTTGTCTGTTTGTTTCTTCTTTTTTCCTTCTTGTGATTTCCAGCTGTTTTTGAGACTGGGACTGAAATTAGTAGAGTGATTCATGTGTGCTTACAAATAAACCTATGCTACACATAGTAAATGGAAAGGTGGAGGAACTTAGCACTAGGAGTTCATCAGCTTTAATGTGCTGGTAAGTGCAAATCTGTGGTGGGTTGACCTTGACCAGCTGCCAGGTTCCCACCCAGCTGCTCTCTCACTCCCCCTCCTCCAAAAAATGATGAAAATATAGGGTGACAAAGCTTGTGGTTTGAGGCAAGGATGAGGAGATCACTCACCATCATATGCCAAACAGACTTTGCTTGAAGAAAATTGCTGGAATTTATTACCAGTTAAAATAGATCTGGATAGTGAGAAACAAAGACAAAATTCAAAAAATTCAACAGCTTTCTCCCACCTTTTGCCCAGGTTCAGCTCCTCCATTCCCACAACTTCTACCTCTTCCTGCCTCAAGTGGCAGAGAGAGATGGGGGAAAGTGGGATTGCAATCAGTTCTTAACAACTCCTCTCTTCTGCTCCTTTCTTTTCCCACTTTTCCCATGCTCTCGTGTCAGCTTTCCACAGGCTCCAGTCCTTCAGGAAATGCTCCAGAATGACGCAGTGAATATAAGCTTCAACGTTTTCTCTTCCATTGTGTGCAGGCAAATACCTGTTCCAGCCCCTGCACCACCTCCTACTCCTCTGACCTTGGTGTTAATACTGCTCTTTCTCACTTTTTTCCTTCACTCTGTCTGGCATTTTTTTTTACAATTGTTTTCACTGAGGCACCATCACTCTGGCTGCTGGGCCCAGCCGTGCCCTGTAGTGGGGCCATCGGAGCCAGCTGGAACCAGCTGTGTCCAGCATGGAGCAGCCTGGGCCTCATCTCACAGAGGAGTCTGCTGCAGAGGTAGCACCCTGGTACCAAAAGTCTGCCATCTACACACAACACAAAGTCTTTGGAAGAGGAATAACCAGCTTGCCCTCCTAGCTGGTTATTTTAATAGCAGTAATTTTAAGGTTCTATCTAAGTCAGTTTTAGTTGCTATCACGTCATACTTTACAAGTCAGAGGAAGTCATCTTGTGAATTCCTTCCTTCAGAAATGTTATCACAGTATTAACAGGTCTGTTGGCTTCTCAGAGCTATAGGTTTTTCATAATAAAGGTTCCTGTCCTGCTGTACATATGGGTAGGCAGAGTTCCCAGGAAGGCAAACAACTGACATTTGTGCTGTCCTCAGTACTGTGTTTAAACACTGGTCATGCACATGCATGTGACGTTTCCTGAAAAGGAAGGACTAGACTTAAAAGACATCTACAGATAGAATTTATCCCATATTTCTCAGCTACATAATGCCCCACAACCCAAAAAACTTTCCTAAACTCAATGTATGTTTCAAGACCATAAACTGAGGTAAGAGAATCTCTCTGATACTGCTAGTAAGGATTTTGTATGGTGTTTTTTTATTTGTCACTAGGGAAAATATAATTCAATCAGAAAATTGTAATAGTTCTCATCACATGAGGTGGTGAAGAGAAAGGTAATGTAAATTTTATATGTTTTTTGCCTAAATACTAATTGTTGTTGTTGTTGTTCAGATATCTAAGGCTCTTCAGAATTCTGAAAATACCTCAAATTATGTTGTTATCTTGCTAGACATTTACAAACCTAAGATCATAAAAAATATTCTGGCTTTTAGCTCTCAAGGACAATGCAGCAACAGAATTAAAAGTCTCATCATCTCAAAATTCAAGAGTTTGTGAATAAATTAATATGCTGTTTCCAATTATATCTTGTATGATTTTGCTTCACTTTCATAGATGTGATGTATTTTTTTCTTTTCCTTTGCCTCCTTGAATTATTATTATTAACATCACCATTCATCTTGTTGGCATAATGAAAGGTGCTGTGAAGAGTTATTTAATGTAAAAAATTTAGGGAAATAGATGTTGCTTAGGAACATGTAGTTCTTTTATAGTAATTTGAAAATGTACAGTCAGGTACTTCGAGAATTATTTTCCTGCTAAGAATTATGCTCAAACCAGTCATTCTACAAGACTGTGAAAAGATGAGCTAAAGCAACGAAATATTCTTTTAGAAGGAAAAGATCCTTTCTGTATCTGTTTATCAATATGGCTGGAAAATGAAATCCTCAGTTAGACTGCTTTTTCACTTTCTTGATTTTAGCTTTATGTGACCGTGGGTTCAGTGTGAGATTCTAAGTTTTTTGCTGAGCCTTGGTAGAAAACTTATACATACATGTATATCATTTTTCATTCTCATTATAGGATGTACAGTGCAGGCACTTGCAGAGTATGCATGTTTAGTTTTTGATACCAAGGGAAACTCATTTTAGTTACTGGTTACATAGAGGTCATCTAAACCAAGAAAATATATGTAGAGTTTCTGGTTTGGGTTGGGTTTTGTTTGTTGCTGTTGTTTTTAAAAAAGCCCTTCACCCATATTTCTGGAAGAAAGCTGGATGAAAAATCATTATTGTTCTTGACATGAATCTATTAGAAACAATATTTTAAATAAATTTGAACTGCTACAAGTAACTCATAAGACAGGAATAACCTCTACTGAGTGGCTAAGTATTTCACAGTCTTTGGAATATTTGCAAATGTATGTTTAACTTTTCCTAGGAATGATAGAAATGCTATGCTACAAATTCCTCTAACACTAGCATGATAAATATTGCTTTATGAAGCCTGCTTCTGCCCATGTTTTATAGGTTGCCCTGATTTGGCTCTTCTTTGAGAGATTTCTGATATTACCTGTGAAAGACATTAGGCTTTTCTTTCCCAAAACAATCTGCTGAGAATCACTCCAGTACCAACACAAAACTATTAATAAAAACAGGTTTAAACATGAGATCAGTCACTGCTGAAGCAGAGCTCATTTTAAGTCAAAACAGGAACAAAATTAAATCAGAAATTAATGAGAAAAAAAAAAAAAAAAAAAAACTTCCAGTACTAGAAAAAAAACATTGTACCAGAAAAATGTCATCTGGAAAACAAAGATAGGTTATTTCTAAAATAAATGATTTCTCAGACTCTGGACTACCTAAGCTTTACCTTTAATAGCGGGCAATAGCATATGTATTGCAGAATATAAACCGGGGTATGTACAGGCCTGGCTTACTCTTCTATTTCCAGAAATCAACAGTGTGGGAATTTTGTAATTGTAACTTGAATGTGAACTGTGATGTCTGATACAGCATTCTTACGTCACCTAGGGTCATACAAGGCTTCCTAAATGACAAAGGTAAGAGAAATACATTGTAAGAATTGCAAAATGGAAGCTTTAAACTCAGTCAAATTGAGAGGTTTCACCAAGTGTCTTCTTTAGTTTCCCAGGGTGGAAGGAATCTCAAAAAAAGACTTAGTAGTAGCTTTCCCAAGCTGACTTCCCAGTATTCTTCACTAAATTGTACTTGTGTAACTATAGAAATGTCCCCTTAAGTAAAAGAAAACAAATGAAAGAAATAGACAAATGAGCCAAATAACTGCCTAGCCTGTAATCTCTTTAAGGGCTTATAAATATGCAATTTTTTTTTCTTTCTGTTTACCATTATGCCATGAATTTTCAAATTCTGAGTCCATTTGGCTATTCTATGATTAGCTAATGAACTCTTTGCCTAGAAAGCACACTTTATATTTTTGATTTATTTGTTCAACAGTTTTTCTCTCAACTTCCGATATTTTCTATCTCTGTTATCAACCTGATTGAGGTATATTGTTATTCACACGTTTGCCTTCATTGCAGTCAGCCTTAAAATATTTGTCTTTTCTCCCATGCATCTCAGGTACATTTGTAGATATATGACTTCCCTCTTGGGACATTCTCTTGAATTCTCATTGATTTCTTAATTTCTATTTTCTAGAAAATCCATGAGTTCTATCCACATACTTTTGCACTATATAATTGCTCGTTTGTCAAGTAGTTAATTTACTTTAAGCAGAGCCTAATGATACACACAGCTATTTCAAAATCATAATGTCTCCTTTATTCTCAAGCTACATCTTGAGAGGATGCAAATATCATTGAGACTGCAACTCATTCTTTTAGAATCTATGTCAGTGCCTTAACAACAGGAAGAGAAGTATTTTATATTTATGACAGGTTTCAGGGTCACCCTTCATTTTCTAATACTAACTGAATCACTTCATTTTATGTACTCAATTACTTGTCCTTTTATGGATTCAATGTAACAGGATGGTGTTGCTATTCGCTTGTTACAAAAGTTGAAGAACTGAAGGAAACCGTATGGTCGAAAAAGCCAATGACAGACATTAAATCAAAATTTAAGTTTGATGGTTCACCATACTTTGGTGTTTGCTCTGGAAGAGAGTTTGAGACATGCTAGTACAAATAGCCACAAGAAGCTTACTTGAAGAGTAAGCAAAATGTCTCTCAGTTCCCTGGGATTAGAGGTGCAAACTACAGGAAAATTATTTTCTCTCTCCTCTACAGTTCTGCACAGTGCTTTGGGTTGTTTTCATTTTCAGTTTGTTTGTGTGTTTGCTTGCTTTTTTGTTTTTGTTTCTAAAGATATCTAGAAGATGAGACATTGGTTCTGCATATTAATAGCTCCTTGAGATACTCAGACATATAACTCACAATAATGGTGGAAGAATATTCCTCCCCTGTTCTTCCCTCTTTTATCATTTCTTATTTGTCCACTCAGTTGCAGGTCACCATTTTTCAAACAGCAGTTGAATTATTCTAAATTTAATTCTGACTTCTTCTAGACTGCCAGTAAACTTCTGTCCTGCTGGCTGTGAAACGCATGGGATGCATACCAAATAATTCAACACATGAAAAGAAAAACATGTATCTTGTGTTTAACATTTAAGCATGAGAAAAGAATAGTTGTTTGTACACTTTACTGAATATAAAATCCGGCTATTTCATTGAATAATCTGCTGGTTAGGGTAGTATTGCTAGCACACTGTGTGGCAACAGCACTGGATTAGGTGTACTTTTAGTTATGAAGACATTGTCAGTGCAAGTAAAGAACATAATATCTACTCCAAAGAACTAGCCCAGGATCAGAAGTAGACAATAGTCAGGACTGAAAGCTTACTCTGCCCTGATTTATTTCCTTTTCTGTGTAGTCATTTTGCAAAACAATGAGGGATTTGTTCACTCTGAGGAAGATTTGATGTTTTCTACTATACTGAAATATTCAGCATAACAGAGTGTTCTTAACATGGATCCAATGAATTTATGCTGAATTACTCTGCAAATCCTACTGAAGTACTTGCAATATTTATAACGCCAAATCAACTCATGAAGGATAATGTTATCACAAGATATACTACATGAATTAATAGTGGTTGGACACTCCTGGCCTAGAAGTGCTGAATCCACTGTAGGATATTTCAACTGAATTCGAAAAACAAAAGTAACCTCCAGAATTTTCATTTATGGAGGGATCAAATATCATTTTTAGTTATTATTTACAGATTAGCATATAAATTAAAACTTACACCACATATGTGGCAGAATGTGTCCATGATTATCAACGAATTAGCTAATCATAGAATCATAGAATCACAGAATTGACCGAGCTGGAAGGGACCTTAAAAGTTCATCTAGTCCTGCTCCCCTGCAATGAATAGGGACACCTACAGCTGGATTAGGTTGCTCAGAGCCCTGTCCAGCCTGATCTTGAAGGTCTCCAGGGACGGGGCATACACCACATCTCTAGGCAACCTCTGCCAGTGCTTCACTACCCTGATCATAATAAACCTTTTCCTTATATCCATTCAAAATCTCCCCTCTCTCAATTTGAAACCATTTCCCCTAGTTCTGTCACAACAGATCCTGCTTAAGAGTCTGTCCCCTTCTTTCTTTTAGCCCCCATTTAGATGCTGAGAGGTTGCTATCAGGGCTCCCTGGAGCCTTCTCTTCTCCAGGCTGAACAGCCCCAACTCTCTCAGCCTGTCCTCACAGGGGAGGTGTTCCATCCCTTGGATCACTTTTGTGGCCCTCCTCTGGACGTGCTCCAACAGGTCCATGTCCCTCCTTGTAAGAAACTGTAAAGTTTTAGACGTTATGTATCAAGAGATTGAGTGAAGACATGGGACACTGTGCCAGGTGTGATTGCTTAGGACCTACATCCTGTTATTGCCAAGAAGAGCAGAAGTTGTGGGCCAGCAGACCTGTGAAAGTTGCCCCACCAAGCATGCAGCTGGACTAGATAAAAACTCTACAACTATTTGTCATTGTGCAGTCAACCTGCGGTTGTCAGCCTGCTGCAGCCAACCTGCCACCATCGGCCTGCCATCATCAACCTGTCACCAGTAACCTCCTGGACTCTTGGACTCCTGGACCATCGATGAATCCCTGGAACACCTATTGGACCTCCTGGGTGGTGACTATTCTTGCAACCCTACCTCAGATTGTTGCTTAATTTCTGCCTTTCCATTTCACTCTGTCCTATCACTATTCTCTCTCAATTCCTTGATAATAAATGTAAGTTTAGTTGCACTGCATTTGACCTCGTTTGTGTCTTAATTTCATCCCTTGGGATTGAAAAGAAACCTCCCCCCATTCTGGATTGGGACACTCCTGTACCAAGGACTCCCCATCTGGACACAGCACCCCAGGTGGGGTCTCACCAGCGCAGAGCAGAGGGGCAGGATCACCTCCCTTGCACTGCCGGCCATGCTTCTTTGGATGCATCCCAGCATGCGGCTAGCTTTCTGGGCTGTGAGGGCACCCTGCTGGCTCATGTCCAGCTTGTCATCCACCAGTACCTCCAAGTCCCTTTCTGCAGGGTTGCTCTTAATTCTTTTGTCCCCCAGCTTGTATTGATAGCGGTGGTTGCTGTGACCCAGGTGCAAGACCTTGCATTTTGCTTTGTTGAGGTTCATGAGATTCTCCTGATAATAATGATAAATGTGTAGTAACTACATGAACTGTTCAAAAGAAGAGTTAGGTACCTAGATGCAGATAAGTACCTAAACATACACTCATCTTGGGGATAATTTATTAAAAACTGTTATTTCTAGTTTTTTTTTTTTTTAATGTTTCAGTGAGGCTTACATGATGAATCTTTATAAGAAAGCTGGATTCATTATATAACATGAATGTTGATACCATTTAAGTGGAAAAGATGTTTTAAAGTCATTTTACATTTCCCTATTTAGTTTTGTCTACTACCTTTACCACTAAAACATAGACCAGATAAGAGATAGTAAAAATATAATTCAATCTGTCTTGGGCTAGAACAAAGGATTATAAGAATTTCAATCATATATATTTTTTTTTTTTCTGAGTTGATTAAACATTCACTATGTACTTTTAATTTACTGTGTTTTTTAGACAATAAATGAATTACAGAATTAACATAGTATTTTTTATCATGGGAACTTTGACTTATCTTGCAGTGTAATATAATTTAACAAAATGATAGTTTCTTATTAATTCTCTAGCAGAAAATGATAGTTTAATGTGAATATACAAGTTAAATAGGTAATGAAAGATTAAACTGCCAGGTATTTCCTGACAGTGAGGACAGCCAAGAAGAATCGTCCAGGTCATTAGTGACACAAAGTACTTATCAAGCAAACAGGGAAACTACTTCACTCAAATTGATTGACGTTGCTCAAAGGGGAGATATTGACTTTTATTAGTGTCTTTTTACTTTTAGCTTTTTTTTTTTTTTTCACTCTCAAAGTCTTCAAATAAATTGGTTCAATTGATGCATACAAAAAGAAATAGAAGTCCTTTGACTTGTAATAGAGCCTTTGCTACAAACAGCAATATTCACTATAGTCACAATGTGGAAAATACAACAGAAGAATAATTCACATTGAAGTATTAATTTCACAGTACACATAGACATGAAAAAAAATATATAGATGACAAATACAGAAAGTGTGAAAAGATGCAGTGGCCAAACGGAACCCTTGCTAGAGATCTACAAAGTTTCCCATGACATCTGCCTAATATAGAAACCAAAAGTATGACTTTTCTTTTAAGTAGTTTTGTGAGGATACTTATAAAGATTTGTGTACCAATATGAAAGGATTAAAGCACTAAGGAAATGACTTTCAAGTAGTTATCCTCCTTAGGTAGCATGTGGCTCATTGCCTATCTTATTATCATGCAGTGTGTACATGTGACTGGCAATGTCAGCATCCGTTATACTTTCTGATGATTCAGAATCACTTGTTTAAAAGTGATAAGTTGGATTGGGTTTATATGGCAAGGTTTTGGCAGCCAAACAGAGAAAACACAGGATGGTTGCAGGGTTAGATTTTTTGTGAGGTGAGATGAGATAAGCAGTTGCTTCTATGTTAGGCTCAGCTGGTTCCAGCCAGCTCCAAAAGGGACCTACTGCTGGCCAAAGCTGTGCTACTGGTGTCACTTCTGTGACAGCACATTTAAGAAAGGGTAACAAATTTTGCAGAGCAGTTGTGAGAGAGAGGAGTAAGAAAAATGGGAGAGAAACAACTCCTGCAGACACCAAGGTCAGTGAAGGAGGAGTAGAAGGTTCTCCAGGTTTTAGAGCAGAGATTCCCATGCAGCCCGTGGGGAAGAGCTTTCATGAAGTAGGTTATCATCTGCAGTCCATGGAGTACCATGTAAGAGCATATACCCAAAGTGCAGTCCGTGGAAGAGCTCCATGCTGGAGCAGTGTCATGAAAGAAGTTGCATCCTGTGGAGATCCTATGCAGGAGCAGGGTCCTGACAGGAATCATGGAGAGAAGCTCTTGTAGGAGCAGGTTTTCTGGCAGGTACTGAAGCACGTGGGGGACCCATACTGGGGCAGTTCTTTAAGTACTGCTTTTGAGATGGACCTGTGTTCGATCAGTTAATGAAGGACTGTATCCTGTGGGAGGGATCTCACACTGGAGCAGGGAATTAGAGTGACCATGAAGGAGCAACAGAGACAAAGTGTTAGGGACTAACTGTAGCCCCCCCATTTCTCTGCACCTCTCACGGGGAGGAGGTAGAAGAATCAGAGTGTGAGGAATCAGGTTCCGAA
>VXAV01007880.1:105497-117127 GCA_013399715.1 Alectura lathami
TAGATGTTAGAGCCTCCTGCTGTGTAATTTCAATCTGTCATAATCAGAGCACCAGAATGCTCCAAAAGTATCACTACATTACTTATTTTACCAATATAATAAAGATTCTGCTCCTGTAAAAGAGATTGAAATGTCCAGTAAAGGACTGATGTCACCCAGAGTGATCATAGCAGATTAGCACAGCAAATTAGCAGGAGTGATAAAGCCACTGAAGACATAAATTACAGAAAAAAAGCATCAGGTCTAATCAAAGAAAGCAGTACAGGCAATGTTCTGCAATTGCTTTGAAGAGCATCCCCATTAAAAAGGTTTGAGTTTGTCTGAAAAAAAAGGGAAGAAGTTATCACAAGGAGTCAGTTTTTACTATTTATTTTCCTAAAATCTTCCTTTATTTCTCCTCTCTGGAGGAAAAATATTTCAGCTGTCCTAGCCTCACCTCTTAGTCTTTCATGCAACTCTGAAATGTCAAGGGCCAGGGCTGGGTTCCTGTGCTGCACTAGTGTAATTTTTCCTTTGCTCATACTTTTTCTATGAGCTTTAAATCCAATTTGAGCCAAAAAACCAGTCTTACCAATAACTGAAAACAGTGTTGATCATTATCAATGTATGCATGTTTTTTAAATGAGATCACAGACTTAGTCATGGTACATAAAAGGAGAAATAAACTTCAAAGTAAAAACAAGGAAATATTTTATGTCATCCATAAAATTTGCAGTAAAATGCAAAAACAAATAAATAAATTAAAAGAAAGAAAAAGAAAAAAAATAACAAAAAAAAAGAAAAAAGAAAAAAAACCATAGCTTTTATTTAGGTTCCAGCCTGTGAAATATATGATTCAACATCTTTATCAGATTTTCAGACAATATTCTTGGCCTCTCTCATCTGATAATCAGAAAAACTGCTATTATGATAGTTTCAGCTACCATTTTAAAGCTACCGAAGTTTCTTGGTGACAGCCACAAAACTATAATGAAACAAAGATCTTCCATTCAAATTTTGCGTTTCTTTTTACTCAGTATTAATTTGAGACCAACCTTGTTTAAAGCTGTATTACTAAACCCCTAGACTGTTAGTTTCAAAATGAGGAGATAATATTATTAGAAAAATATGCTTAGTTTTACACACGGTAAAGCTGTGTCTGTTCAACAAATAATAGAGTTTCTTGCGGACTTACAGAGTAGTTGGCACAACTGACCTCTTCCAGAGCTGTCACAGCTTGCAGTGTAAATATGCATTAGATCCACATTTTTAGGCTGATAAAAGGCAAATTCAACACATTTGAAATGTAAGGCTCAAAGGTAAGTGCTGAATCAATGAAAAGGCAAAGATCATCACAAAGCACAATGAGAACAGAAGATGCCTGGAATTTGTTCAAGGACAAAATTTTAGATAAAATGAGGGGCATTATACTGTCAGTAGCTAATTATAAAAAGACATAAAGAAATAAAGAAGTTCACATATAATTATATATACATTTACAAAATATTCTCTCTGTTGTTCAAAATCATCTTAGCAGACAGGCTGAACACAGGAACAAGAAATCATCACAACACTGACAGCAAAATAATAAAAGTACTGTAATCAGAGAAATAAACTCTCTTAACCTCATTATTACTGACTCCTGCTAAACTTTACATATTGTGGCAATGCTTCAGGCATGTTACTATAAACATTAACAGTATTTAGCAAATCAAACACAGTCAGTGCCCTGAAAACACATGAGAAATATACACTGATGAATAATAAGGAAAGTGGTAATGCTACAGAAAACCAACATCCCAAACAAACACACACAAAAAAATATATGGAAAAGGTTTTCTGTATCTTTGTCTTTATTTTCCTCTATCTGTGAAAGAAACCAGAGAATGTGAGAAAGGGAAACTGCAGAATATGATGAGTTACTTGAGAAAAGACAAAAAAAAAACATAGAAAAAAAACAGGTAAAGGGAATTGGTGAGAGAAAAGAAGACAGGAAGACAGTGAGCAGGAAAAGGGGACAATGTAAATCTTTCCTCTAACTTTCATTCTATACCTGCTATGTAGAAACTGAATTCTAAATCAGAAAGTGTAACAAACAACTCGCTGTGGGAGAACAATCAAAGCTGATGTGCAAGCTTTGTGTTGCCAAGGACAGTGCAGATGTGAGAAAAAAGCAGTTAGCTTGGGATCCATGAGAATATGGAACCTAGAAGCCACTGATCTATTTTTACTGAGTTCATCAGTTCAATTGTCTAAAGAAAACCAAGCTTCTTTCCTGCAATACTTTTGATGTACATGATTGCATAACTTTGTAATATTTGGGACTACTGGGTGCTACATGTTTCAGCTCCCTGAATTTCTGTCACACTGAATGAAGCTCCAACTCAATGTGAGATTTGGCAGCAACAGTACAATTAACACTGTATCTGTCAATATGTTTTGTGATAATTCTTCCTGTGAAACTGAATAACTTTTTCACTTGAGTTTCCCTTTAGCATTTAACCTTGTTGTAAGTAGAAATCTGATTTCCATTCTCAAAATGCATGTACTTTATTGTAAAGAGAGCATGTTTATATTCATGATATTCTCAGATCCAAGATGTGGAACAATTTGGGAGAATCCAGAAAAAAAAAATCCACACCAGAGACAGAGTTCTAGCTGCTATGGTGTAATAAGAGAGTTCTTATAGCGTGGAGAAGAGAAAACTGGAAACACGATAGCAGGTAATGTATGTAAAATCGTTTCATTTCTTAATGTCCATAGGGGAGAAGACAAAATGAAAGTATCAAATTTAAGTAAAGCAAGAAAAAATTAGGCTAGACTTTAAGGACTTCTTAGTACTACATAGGTTACTGAACAAAATTGTGGAGATTCAAGATTGGAAGTTGTTAAGAACACATTTAACAAAATCTGCCAGGAATGCTCTTGCTACAGTTGATAAAGATTAACTTTATGAAGTGGAAAGATACCCTTCCAACTGCTGTAATTCTGACTATAGTTCATCATTTCACTGAGGAGTAGATTGCACATGTCTATTTGCTGACAAGGAAAAAAAAAAAAAAAAGATGTTCAACACTGCCTGAAAGACATTAATGCTTAAATACTACCAGGCATTCAGCTTTCACATATGGGAATGAAGGTATTTACCTGCAGGTAATCTATTTATCTCATTTACACTAAAAACTCAGACACTTTGAAAAAAGTTGCTACTGTAAATAGGCAGACCATCCAGTAAAAGTCAAGGAATGAAAATTATAACTGTAGCAGAATGAAGAAATTCAAGTCACATTTGTGGAACAGTAGGACATCAGGCTGTGCCTGTGTCCACACCCAGCACTCTCAGTCACTATTTCCCTGAAGTCCAGGAACTTCAGACTAGTCATAAGCATCGATGAGACAAAGTGACTTTAGACAAAGTGATTGACTGAGCTGATCTCTGTTTTCAAAACAATAACTGATTGTCACAGACTCTCTTCATGTAGGAATCTGAGACAGTCCTTGCATCACATTCTTCCCCTAGGAAACTCCTGCTGGGCCTAGTCCAATTGATGTATTCGTATGAACAGCACCTCTGCTATCTACACATTGCGTAGATAAATATCCTGGGTAGGGAAGTACAGCAGTCACAGGAACTATCCCAAGCAGGTTTGTGGCTAAGATATTTCTAAAAAATCAGCAGAATTTTTTTTTTTTTTTTTTTTCTGCAGATGCAGAAATGCTCATTTAGGACAGCCTTTTTTAGGCATCTGAGATAACTACAAGATGTTTCTATGTAGTTTATGATATTCAGTAGAAATGGCACATGCATATCCTGCAGCAATCATGTAGGACATGTGACCATCTGGATTATAAGAATATAGTTTTGGGGAGTATTATTTAATCAGGCTAAAAATATGGTTGCAGGGCCCCTTGCAATGAAGACTGCTACCACATACAGACAGACTGTCCTGTTCAAGAATTTAGATACAGAGCATTACTCTCTGTAGAAGATAACAATAAACTAATTTTCAGCAAACACTCTATCAGTGAGTGTATGTGCAACTGACCTATTGATCGAAAATTTGCAGATAAAATCTTCTTGAGGTTTTTGTTAGAATTGTTTGATTTCTTCTGCTTTCAATAACTCATTCTTGAAAGACTTCCCCCATTTAAGCAGAAACAAATGTAGAATTTGGCAATGTCATCTTTTGATACTTCAGTTACAAAAGGGAGAAGGGCAATACTTCACTGACAACAAATGCTGTCATAGAATCTTGCCAAAAGAAACAGTGAGTTTGACAAAAATTCTGGAAAGTCATAATTTTGCTACCAAATGAAGAAAATGAATTTGTTTAGTTTGCAGAATAAACCTATAAAGAAATCCATATAATGCGACAGTACAAACTTTCATAAATAATCATAAGTAACCATCTCTGGCAACCTAGGATCAAAAAGAAATGTATGTATTCCATATAATGCAGCAATTAATGTGAATCCAACAGAAGGCACCTATGAAAACAGCCTTTAGTAATTACCAGAAATATACTAGACTACCTCTCACTAAAAATTCTACAGAATACCTACAGAAATGAAAACACATTTTTTTTTTTCTTTCTTGTGAATAAGCTCCCTATTTTTTCATCACATTCCTTCACAATTCTGTACATATATGTATACATGTGCACGTATATGTGTGTGTGTCTGTGTGTCAAATACATGAACATTCATCCAAGCAATAAATAAAGTAATAATGTGAGTGAGGGAATGGAAGCAACATGTTACTATTAGTTTCCTGCCACTTGCCATATTGTGTCATTACTTTTTCTTGCTCTGTATTTGTGTCACTTTTGTAAACAACAAGCCCTTGTCAGTGTCACTATCTTATTATGTGCTTGCATTTTATTTAAGAGTGCAGCTGGACCTCCGTGATACCAGGCAGGACACAACAAATCCTTCCTCCAGGGCCACGTGTCTCCCTCACTTCTCTGTGGTTCTCAGCCATGGCAAGACCCATGGAAGCATAACAAGTACACATACAGTCTCATGGCCCCAAGGGCACCTCCCAGCCTCATTGTCCCTGACAGGCCTCACCCTGAACCCCTTGCCCAGCGTCCAGGGAAACTATTTTGTCTCTTTTGGACACCATCTCTGTCATGTCCAGATGTGTCACCTCCAGAGGGTCTCCAGCTGGATGGGGTCTGACCTATCACAACCCATAAGCGTCAGGACCTGTTGGTGGACCGATTGATGGCCCTGGCTCCAACACACCACCCTCAGACTCTGGAAGATGGTGCACACTAGGGAGGGCTTGGACAGTCTTCTGGTTAGTGCAGTGCCCTGCTCCCTGGCCCCAGAGGAGCTGCTGTCCTGGGCTGTGCTCTGCCATATAACACAAAACCTACTGTAAGAAGTAGCTCCTTCTCTTGGACATACACTAGTTCTCATGGATAACGTATGCTGGGACATTGTTTTGTCCAGCCTGGCCTTGTGCTCTTATCACAGAGAAATGCCATGAGTGGCTGGAAGTCAAAGAGCTCCCTCATCCCAGCGCCATCTTGAACACCTGGCCACCGCGTTGACAGCCTGTAGTATATGCAAGGCATTCTATTGGAAATGGACACACACCTATGTATACATGGCACTAGCATGGCACCTGGGGACATTGGGATTGACTTGCCATGTGTTTTGGAGATCCACATCCAACTCCAGCTGGGGCTGTGCCACTAAGCTGTGTGAATACCATACAAACACCAGTTTTTGCAGTGCCCCACTGACAGCTGGTTGGTGTTCTCCACGCGAAGCTGCAGAAAGAAAAAACGAGCTTCAAATTGAAATGCTATGGAAGAAACAAAACAGAATTAGGTAGTTAACTGACTGTTACATTTGTATTGATGGAATCACCCCTTACTGTGCATCATAATCCTACTGAGAGTATATATTTTGCAACATGCATCTACTGCAAATGTGTTCCTTCCCTTAAAGTAGGTTTCACTGGTGGATTTCTAGATTTGGCATAAAGAAGAGAAAGACAATAAAAGTAAAGAATATGTTTGCTTTTATGTCATGTGTATGTATGCATATATGTATATTATGACAAACCATATTTTGAACTAGACAATGTTGGAGAAAATCTTGAGTTTATACGATCTGATGACACCATTTGTTTGTACATATTATCTCCAACATGTTAACAGCACTAGTTTATATATTTATACTTACATTTTTATTTCTTATTTGAGTTATGAAATAGTAAAAATTTAAGTTTTCCACTTCCAAGATGGAGAAGAAAAGATTACTTCCAATTACTTAAAATACCCCGCTAATACAATGTGCTGTTTTTTTTTTTTTTTACATGTAGCCACTACAACTGTTGTATTCTAAACTTCCTGGATTATTTAATCCTGCTAGAGAGTAGTAAATCTTATTCTAACATAAAATATTCACATGCCTCCTTGAAGCACAAGTAACCTCATAAAAACCAATGAGCTAAGCACATGTTTTAAAGTTAATCACGACAATAAATCTTCAGAGACTCAAGGCCTTTAAATTATATGTACCAAAAGTATTACAGTAACTTTCAAGGAATGACAAAATTTTTTATTAAAAAAAATACAGAAGTAACAAGTTGCAAATAACTTCTTTATACATTATTGAACAATAACTTTGGACATTTACTTTTTCCCTTAAATATCCAAACCCTAAGCCAAACTAAATGGAGCCTGTCATTTCTAAAAGGAAGAGCTCTAATTAAGAAGCATATGTGGTACAGGGAGGAAGAAAGAGGGGAATAGTACTCAGAAAGTCGTAAATAACTTAAAAGTAAATTCTAAGCACAGTTTTCTTCAGAAGAATTTCAGGGCTGGATTCAAAAGTGTGTTATAATCATGAAATGCAACTTAGGTGAAATTTAACACAAGAATGTGATTCAGACTACCTCACCTTACATTTTGCTTGCATTTTCGCAGGTGCCTAAATTCCTGCTGTGTCAAATTACTTACATAGTTTGCACAAAAGAGCCACTAGATAAAATTCATAAATGTATATAAAGTATCAGTCACAACACCTGACTTTTTCCTGCCCGTTATGCCCACAAGACCCATTTATGTTATATTAAAACTTTCTTACTTTTACCCCTGGTCCAGACATTCTTGTTGTTCTTGGCTGCAACATGGTCCAACTTCAACCTAAGTTGTGCATCTGTCCCAGTCTGTATTCCAGCTGGAGATGAAGGAATTGCATGTACTTGAGCCAAGTAAGGCATTGGACCCAGACCTTTTAATCCCTCAGCAAAAGTGATAATGCAAAAGGTGAGAAGTGGAGGCAGTTTGCCTTTTGCATAGTGTTCTCCTCCTCTGTGACTGTATAGTGAAACTAGAGAGCCAGCTGTCAGTATCTGGAAAGATGATCTGAAGTACATCAGTATGGAACACGGTGATGACTGCTACCCATACTGGTAGACTACATGCTAGTTTCATTTTCAAAACCGTGTAGCTGTACTCTTGTGGATGATAGCCACAATGATAACCTATTAAGGTCAATCTTACTGATCTATATGCAGGCACAGACTTGTAGTAATATGTATATATGTATTTTTAAACTAGATCTGTCTTATGTCCTGCCTCCTCAAAGGTAGGCGGAAACCATGTTTCATGTCAATACTTCTCTGCATTAACATGCCATCAGGTTCCTGAGGTAACTAGTTACTGTGAGTCTTCCTGGGCATGGATGTTAGGAAACTTACTTGGTTTCATGGATTTCACTCCAGAATAACTGGAGTATATGGGTGCATTATGACTACAACAATGACTATAGCACTAAGATTACTTTGCTATGGCTTTGGGAAAGGCAAATCTTTCCTCTGGTCCCTCACCTGATAGTCCTGACTGTACTAGATCTGTTTGCTTCTGGCATTTTATGAGCAGTTCCTCTGGCATGTTTATCAAAAACTGTCTTGCTAGATGCTGGATAGTCACCCGATCAAAATTTTTAGGTTGCACAAATAGAGGACTTGGTACAAGCAGACATCTCCTAAGCCTGAAATGGAGGTGGGTCTCCAGCTTGAGAGTCACTAGGCAAGAATCTAACAAAGAAAGATTTCAGAGGATTATGATAAAATCTATAGAAGTAAATATAGTAATAAAATACAGAAATAAAAATTGTACATTTGTGACTTACCCCATAGCTTTTCTAATGGAATGTTTCTCAGAAAATTTCCATTTAGTTCTATTTTGTATGGAAATTATCATGCAGCTGTAAACCTTTCAGTCATGGGCTATATAGCTGTTAAGTCTATGTATATGTATGCAGATAAATATGACATACGTAGCAGGAAATTTTACCCTTTTATGACAATATCCTGTGCCCTTTAACATGACAGAACTTGTCACAGATACAGAATTCTCAAAGTCAGTAAGAACACAAACACACACATAAAGGTGAATATAGGTATATGATGTGTTCATTCAGGAGTAAGAATAAAAAAATAAATCAGAACTCTGAAATAGGTCTTGCATATTTAGAAAATGTTATGAAGATCCAAGTGACAAAAGACATTGAGATGCCCAGCCCTGCTTGCCCAGCATTAATCCATTCATCCATGAGCTTTAATACTGAAATAATCACTGTCCTACATGGTTCATGATTCTAAAAGAGGCTTCGTGTTCCCAATAGGAGATTGCAATGCACACAAGGAATCTCTGGAGAAAGCAGACATGTTCTAAGAAGGTACATTATGGCACAGAAGATAAACTGAAAATAATTTTTTAAATATTAATTGGTTATGGAACATGCTATATAAATAATACTGTGAAATTAGGATTATAAGGTCTAAGAATACCTGCCTGCAGTTGCTGACCCATTAGCTAAGTCTCACATAGACTGACAGAAGCTGAACAAAACTGGCACAGTGCACAGCCTGCGACTGCCAGAGAAGACAATTCAGGGCACAGCTATTTGCTTTAAAAGTCTGATGCAAAAAACAAACATAGTATCCATTGACACTGCATGGGAAAATTCTAACATGGAACAGACTACTGCTGAGACATTCCGGTAGGTCACAGTGGGCAGTGTCCTTACCACATCTAACGTGCGAATTTCATGATCCTGGGATCCTGATCATGATTTTCTTTAATCCTTGATCAAGCAGGGAGGCAGTGGAGACTTATTTCCTTGAGCTTTCTACATGAAGTTGACTATCTTGTGGCTACCTAGTTGCAATCTTAACAATTACTAAATATTAACTTCAAATCTACTGGTAAGGAATATTATTGAAATATATATAACTCAGACAGTGATAATATGACTATGGAAATATTTGCATTTTCTTAAAAACACCAGCTACTGAATTTAAGTGTGAATGGAATATTGTTATCTGCATTCATTTACTTAATAATAATAGGAATTTTAAAGATGTGGATTCTGCTTCAGGTTTCCATTAATCATAGAATTATAGAATGATTTGGGTTGGAAGGGTCCTTAAAGACCATCAAGTTCCAACCCCTCTGCCATGGTCAGGGACACCTCCCACTAGACCAGGTTGCTCAGAGCCCCATCCAGCCTGGCCTTGAACACTGCCAGGGAGGAGGCATCCACAACCTCTCTGGGCAACCTGTTCCAGTGTCTCACCACCCTCACAGGAAATAATTTCTGCCTAATATCTAGCCTAAATCTCCCCTCTTCCAGTTTATGGCCATTATCCCTTGTCCTATCGCCTGCCCTATTACAGGCAGAACAACTTGAATGTAACTTAAAATCTCACAATTATCTTCTGATAATCTTCTGAAAATACCTCGAAGTGCTTTTCACCATTAGATCTAAAAGCTTAACACAAAAGTAACTGTGTCTTTGGAAAAGGAAACAGCAGCCATAGTTCCACATGTGTTTTCTTCTACTAGTGCCCTCGAGAGCCCACCTAAGTTTAGAAAGCATAACAGTTTGTGACAATATGCTACACAGTGGATCAATATCAGGTTACTTAAGTGATGTAGTTTAAGAGTGTATCTGGAGAGAGAAAAAAAAAGTTTAGATTCACTCACCGTGAAGAATAGCCCCCCAACCCTCATATTTCTAGTGATTCAAATGGAACAGGGAAAAGTTATGTAGGAATGGTGGAGGAAACAAAACTCTGTAAGCTGCTGAGAAGGAGCAGTTGGAATAAATGCCTGATGTACTTGAAGGTGAAATGTCTACCTGAAAGTTATCCTGCTAAAAAGGAGCAAATGGTTTTGGATCCTATATCTTCACAGAATACCTTTTTCTCACAATTGGTTAAAAACAACATATAAGAAACAGAAGGATGCTTTCAGGAAAAAAACTAACAAACAAAACAAACAAACAAATGTCAGTGACCTAGGTTAATCACTTAAATGCTAATATTTTGGCTTGATGATATTACTAGCTTTGTCAAAAACACCTGTCACAGACTTCATTAGAGGAAATTAAATTAGTGAACTCTTTATCTAGTTTTAAAAAGGAAGATAAGTCTACTTTATGATGTATTAATTTCTTTAAATTACAGACCTCAGTCAATTACACTAGCTTGTTGCTTGTCTATAGTGCTTTCTGGAATTTCAGGCAGAAGTTCCATTCATTGACTTGATCATTATTATACTCTTCCCCACTGCTCGTCTCAGAAAAGAAACACAGAGGGTTTGCTCTCTATCTGTCAGACACAGTGTCAATCACATGGGAAATCTGCTGGCATTCAAGTGATATCCTGTTACTTGTGAGCCACTGATATACAGATCCAGAGTGGAAAGACCTATACGTCCTAAGACTTCCTATTACCACCTTATTAGCGACACATATGAGGGATTGTCCAATACATTTTAAATCACAATGTCAGCAAATCTGGAACACTAAACCTCAGATGACAAACCAGATGACTAGCTATCTAAAGCATGTAATGATAGGAAGCACAAAAACAGAGACCTCAAATAAAGACCATTAACAATATGTAAATAGTATAGAATGTTGAGTTAATCTAATGAAAACAACAAAACAAAACACAGAAGCATACAAATAAATAAGAAAAAAAAAAAAAAACACAGACACTCACACAAAAATTCCACAAAGAAACAAAGCCAACAACAACAGATCTTGTTCAGGTATCAGCTAGAATTCAAACTGATTCCTACTTTCTCTGTGTAAGTTTAGCCAAGCCTAATAAATCCTTCAGAAACCGTAAAAGCATGTATAAGCTCGCTTTAGTGAGAAGAATCATAGAATCATAGAATGGCTTGGGTTGGAAGGGACCTCAGAGATCATCTAGTTCCAACCCCCCTGCCGTGGACAGGGCTGCCAGCCACTAGCTCACTAGATCAAACTGCCCAGGAACCCATCCAGCCTGGCCTTGAACACAGCCAGGGATGGGGCAGCCACAGCTTCTCTGGGCAGCCTGTGCCAGCGCCTCACCACTCTCTCAG
Source organism: Alectura lathami (assembly GCA_013399715.1). Taxonomy (NCBI): domain Eukaryota; kingdom Metazoa; phylum Chordata; class Aves; order Galliformes; family Megapodiidae; genus Alectura; species Alectura lathami. The sequence goes on from VXAV01007880.1 coordinate 116,879, forward strand.
GGAAGAATTTCTTCCTGATGTCCAACCTGAACCTCCCCTCTTTCAGTTTTAGCCCATTCCCCCTTGTCCTAACATTATCCACCCGTGTCAAAAGTCGGTCCCCCTCCTGCCTGTAAGCTCCTTTCAAGTATTGGAAGGCCACAACGAGGTCTCCCCGGAGCCTTCTCTTTTCCAAGCTAAACAATCCCAACTCCCTCAACCTTTCCTCACAGGAGAGGTGTTCCAGCCCTCTGATCATTTTGGTGGCCC
>VXAV01007881.1:12981-29203 GCA_013399715.1 Alectura lathami
GGGTTTGGTTTAGTGGCTGGGAAAGTTTGGGCCTTAGCAGTGTGAAGGTCAGTAAGCACTAAATGAAGCTGTTTTCATCAAATGTTACCAAAAAATCAATGGTTTTGATCTAAAGATCAGATAGATATCTACCTTTCTAATGCAGTTGTAAATCAAACTATTATTGTTATTATTTAAAAGCCGGGGGAGGTTTGGGAGAGCATGTACATGCACCAGTCTGTTAGTTCAGCATGCATTCCTGTGTGTGGCCTGCATTTCTTTTCAGGCTCCATCCCTGCAAAGCCTCTTTGTGATCCCAGCCTTGATGTGGGTCAAAAGGGGAGGATTGTTAACATTCCTCCTGCCCCTCTCCATCACCATCAGCAGCTCTCTGTAGATATCAGTTCTTTGGGCTCGTGTGGGAGAGGACAGTGGAATTTTAGGCTGCTTGTAATCACTCTTCCAAATATTTCTGTCTACCTCTCATCTGGACAGTAATCCAGCTCCCAGTTTTTGCTTATTATGAATGCTAATGTCACTGGCCAGTTAGTGCTTTCATATTTTATTGCCATTCATATGCCCATCAGGAAGTCTATTACACAGCTAGAGAAAACAAGTTCTAAGAGAATCATAATTCTAGGTGCTGTGCTGTGTAACTGCTCTTTAGGAGTTGTCTGTCTTGTCCCCGGTTTGCTTATTTAATGCTGTTGCTAATTTATGCAGCTCTTTTTCCCCGCTTTGATTGTGCTGAATTTGTTTTCAGATACTAATGTAGGTTTACTATGACAGCTTTGGTTTTACAGGATAGAAACCACCAGTCTTTTTTTGGCTAAATTAAAACTGCTTTTGAAGTGAGGTGCTCTTTGTTCTGTAAATGCATTACACCAGATTGTTATAAGCGGTTTAGAATTGCTTGCTGCAGCGATACAAGTAGGTAACAACAGTCTCCTGAGGTGATTAAGCATTTCTCATTCATTCTGTGTTGCGTTTATTCCAATCATCATAATTCTAATGAAATGCATGTTTTCTGTAGTGTCTTTCCCTTACCTTTAATGTGCCCATCTTCCTAAAGAATGTGTTAAAGAACAAGATGTTTTAGAACAACATTCCCTTGATCAAATGGGAACAAAAGAAAATATAATGTTGATAATAGTGATCTAAAGCTTGTAAAGCAAATGTGCAAAGATAAACCTCATACTGAGCTGAAATGTGTGGGGGAGGAGGGAAGAGAACAGGCCGGGTAAAGTTATTGCAAATTTAGACACCTGGGAAAAACATAGTTAGAAACAGAACCTGTGTCTTGTGTCCACTATAGATAGAGTATTTCTGGTGGTAAGATTTACTTAAGTGATGTAGGTGTAAGAAGTCAGTCAAATCATATAGCAAAGCTATGTCTTTTTTCTTTTTTCTTTTTTTTTAATAAAACGAAACCAAAAACTTGTGCTCTGGTTACTCTTTCTTTCATACCCTGCCTTTACTGCAGTTAATAAAACTAGTCCCTTGTAAGTAACAAAAAGGAAGACTATTAAGATTGCTTCAATGGAAGGAGAAGTAATTGTCTTAGACACCTGTAATTCAGTCATCAGTTTGTTTGTGTGCCAATTCCAAATGGTGCAGATGATTTTGGCAGCTCAGCATAATAAGCACATTAAGCTTTGTGCGTGAAGTATTGGGGGGTGGGGGAGTCTCAATATTAGTGTAGATTGAATTTTTTTTTAATGTAAAAATTTTTTGTTCTTGTTTCTGTGACGGTTGTTGGTGGTGTAAGTATAGCAAATCCAGCTGTAGCAGTCACATGAAGTCCTTGCTAGGGTTTTTCCAGCAGTGAAAATTATAGTAATTTAGTAATGGAGCTCCAGACTTCAAGAACCTTGCAAAGCACTGATAAAAGTTGCATGTTTTTTAGTGTAACGTACCAACAAGTTGGCCTGCCTGGAAATGTGTCTGCACGTCATAGAGAGCTTTATACAGGAAATCCCTTTGAAATAACGGTAATGAAATGGTTCAGAAATCATGTCATAGGTTTTAACATGACTGTCTCTCTAAGATGTGAAGAAAATGGGACATGACTGCTGCTATTACATCTACCATAATATTCTTGGTGCCCGAAATTCCAGCTGCAGCTGCTCATCTCTGTCCTATGGGCTTGCATTTTCGGCAACCACCTTGGAGGAACTTCAGCCTGTATTATTGGGGGGGGTTAGTGGATGAAGGCAGTGGGTACATGCAGCATGGCCTGTGGAAGATGACAGATCCTGCAGAGGGCAGGATGGAAGACGGTCGGAGTCTTTCCTGTCTGTCAGCTGTACCTGCTGCAGTTCTGGGTATGTCCTCTGCCAGCGGTTCTGTTAGGTCCTGTGTTCACTTGCCAGCTTTGGCAAGGTCCATCCCATCCTGCACAGCTCCTGTCTGGCCATGTTTTCATGGCAGTTTAATGTGGGTTTTCACTGTTTGCAGGTGTTACTGTTCCTGCTCTATTCCTAAATGTGCCTGGCTGTGATTATGGTTAATCTGGAAAAGAGAGCTAGTCATACAGGCCGTAAGAAATAGCTTTCTATTTAGTGAACCATGCCAAATAAAGCTCAGGCTCAGAGCCTGCTGAAATTAATAGAATTCTTGAAGCTGAATGGAAGCTGGAGTGGGTCTCCTTGTCACTGATGTTACTGTAAGCTTCTCCACTTCAGCAGCCTTTTTTGTTGTTGTTGTTGTTTCATAGTGATTAGGTAGATAATGGTAAAGACTCGCATTACTTGATGTTGTTCTCCTCTATGCTTGAGTAAAACATCACAAAAAAAGTAATTGTGTTGGCTTCAAATGTGTATGTGAAAGGAAAGCCATCAGTGAAGCTGTTTCACTAGGAATCCCCTCAGCTTCTACTGAAGTGAAAGACTTGCGGCCTTGGTGGAGTAAACTGCAGTGTTACATTCCCATGCCCACTGAATCCTTTTTCAAAGTATGCAAATGGTAAAAGCTAGTGCTTTCATTTTCTTCTCTGATATATTCATTGTTACTTACTTATTTTTAACACCCCTCCCCACCCCTACACCCTTCCAATAACCCAGGGAGCCTCTGAGTTCTTACGAGTGAGCTCTGCTTTCTGGGACTGCCATATGCTGAGGTTTCATTGCAAGCGCAGAACCAGAGAGGGCGATTTGCAGCACTAGCATGAGCCATAGAAGGAATGCTTTATTTTCATAATGATCTGTGGTGAAAAAGCATTTTCTGCTCTTTGAGATTTGCAGTAATGCTGTCAAGCATGCATCTGAAACTTTTTTTGTGATTATTTAGCTTCTGGCACTCATCAACAAAATAGAAAACAAACCCCGAAAATATAGGTATCTAGCATCATGGCCAGCATAACTGGACAATCCAGCATGAAACGTAGGTGTTAAAACTGAGAGAGATGCACTGAATCTGTTGGTATGGGCAGTGTGTGGGACCAGGTTAGCAGAAGTAGAGGCCAAATTCTTATTGCCAGTCACTGGCTGAGCAGTGCCTCCAGGACTCCAGTTCCTCCAAAAACCTCTGACAAAGTGAAGATATTTTGCACATACCCTGACTGGAATGGTCAAGGAATGTCATTGCTGTTACTTTGATTTGTCAAATAGCTGCCCCTCCAGCAGGTTTCCAACCACTGGGTTTGTGATCTCTCCCACTTACAGGGGTGGGTACTGTTTGTTGCTCCTGTCATAATGTTTATTCTGCTCTGCTCTGCTGGCAGAATGCTTATACCTACCACATGGCTAGTCCACCTCCGGGTCAGAAAGCTTATTGAGGGCAGGTAGTTCTGTCCATCTGAGCTACTGGTCTGTCAAAGCACTTGCTGAAGCTTCACAGTGTTATGATCACATTAAATATAAAAGTTCTTCCACTTTGAAGAATGTTTTCCTTCCTATTTTTAACTTTTCCAGTTAATGATTACTTTGCTTTATAATAAGCATCAATGTCCATGCTGTTTCAGTCATCTGACAAACAGATCTTGATAAATTGATATGTGGTTGTTTGGAAGGACAAAAAGGGCGCAACATCCACCAATGAGCACATGCTTTTATTAAAGATAGAAAGGCCGCTAGACTGCTTAACTGCTAACTTTAAAAACGTGTTTCACTTGAAAATAGATACAGAGATTGTTTCGTTTTGCTACCGTTTAAACCTGTTAAGAGCAAAGAAGTTAGGTAGCGTTGCATTATTAACCTTTTTAGAAAGAACGTCTTTTTGTGGTATACAAACTTTCTAACTATTCAAACTCAATGGTTGTTCCTCATAACTGACTACAGCTGGTGATTTAAAGGAAAGTTACTGAGGAAAAGAATGCGTTGCACTTATTTTTCCCCTTTTCTCACTGCCTGTCTTAACCTGGGGGAAAAGTGTCTCAGAACTGGTCTTGTTTTGATATTAGGAAGCAGTAAAACTCATTTGCTTTTGTTTCCTTGTCATGGCTAACTTCTAATAAATGAGCTCTGTATTCCTCAGGTGATGTGTGCATTCTTGTTTCATAATCATATTTAAATGATTAGCCAAGTAGAAAATTGCACGTTCAGTAGAAAAATAAATGGAAGAGGGTCATTGTAATATTGATCTTCATCAGACTGTGGTAAAATGCTTTGAAATTGAAGCAGTATATATTTCATGACATGTTTTATTACTAGCAGAATGTTCTCTCATTAGCATTTGTGTACAAGTAGCTTTTCTCCTGTGCTTAGCTAGGTGATCAAGTTAAATAAGTTTGTGAAATTCAGATCATATGTAACACTTGAAGACTGACACCCAGTTTCTGTTTTGTGAATCCTAAATGTGTAGCCTTCACATTTCCTAGGTATTTTCTCCCTTCTTGTTAATCATGCCCTCCCACCCCAATGCTTGCAATCGAGTATCATGTTTGAATAAGTTCTTTTGGCATGTTATATGTTTTCCCCATCTTTGGGATTCTTGAGGATTTTTATAGTATCCGTAGGAGTTAGGCTACCCAGGACTGTACTTATCTTGCAAATTTTCCGCTACTCTTATTAGGAGAAGATCATTGCTCATCAGTGAGAAAAGGTTGCTTAAATCAGGAATTGAAGCATTTTGGATGCAAAAACTGCAAGGATGATGACACTTTATCTTAAATTTAAAATTTTGGCCTTAAACTGCTTTGACTGTTTGGAGCTCGAGTTAGATCTGGTTAATTTTTGAGTTGAATCTCTGTTTCCAAATAGTGCTGATTGTTCCTTCCAACAGCTGCATGAAAAAAACATTTTGGGAGCCAGGAGTAATACAAAAGAATACTATACTTGTCAAGTTGGGCTTCCAAGAATTGGCTATTGTGGAAGAAAAAGAAATTGGTGTGCGTTTATGTACCTTGTGCCAAGCATTCTCATGTCCCCATTAATTTATTTAGGCTAATCTGGTTCCTTTTAGTCATAGGATTTGGGGACTAATGCTTTTGAGAAAGTGAGCAAGCAGGAACAGAGAGTGAGGAGGGATTAGAAAAGAAAATGCTTTGGGGATCTGTTGACAACCTTCATAAAATGTAAGTTTAAATACTGCCTTACAGAACTGTGAGACACCAAGTCTGAGGGGGATAGAGTAAATTGTTTCAGTACCTGTCTGGACAGTTGTGCGCACTGAGGATCTTACGACCCAAGAATAATCAGTAGATTGGATTTCTTTTCGGTTTGAATTGTCTGCAGACTAAAGTCATCTGGAGAGTTTAGCTGTATGTTTCTGTAAATTTAGTGAACTTGGCTACTTGCCTGTAGGAAGCAGAGGGTGGGTTATCGACTACAGAGTTGCAAGCATTCTTGCAGGACTGTCTTTAGGGAGTATGTAAAAGAGTTATAGGATAAATGCTTTCTCAGAACTACTGTTTTTTTTTGTTTGTTTGTTTGTTTTTTTAAAACCTGATTTTTGTGATCAAAGTTTACTCTATGGGTTCTGGGTCACTTTCTGCTCTTCTGCTGCAGCATCCTCAATGCAAACATCTGTGCTCTGCTCCCTGGCAGAAATAGTGGAGTAATATGATAGCTACCCAGTTAATAGTAGTATTATGCAGATTTTCTTGCTTTTGACTGCCTTTTGGGGAGGCACCTGTTGGGCTATAGCACCTGATGAATTGTTCCCCAGAACAGGGGTGTGTTACTGCACTGGAGCTAGCAGCATTGTGGCTGTGAATTAAAAGTTTTGCTGGAAGATTCAGTGTAACATCCAGAAAATTGAAGTCTGTAAGCTGAAGCTAAAACCAAAATCTAGTGCCAAGTTCACATAGAAATAGGGCTGTTGCTCTGCTACCATAAAAATTCATTTCAGCTAAGTAATATAGTCATTAAAAATTCTCTGCTATTTGCTTTTGCTATAAAATCTCTCCAGCAGAGAATGGAAGGAAAGAACTTACACCTTGAGGGGAAGAAAAAAATTCAGAAATGTAAGCGACTCCAGAGGCAGCAGGTTGAACAGCTCCAGGACTAGGAAATTATAAGTTCCTTTTATTGTTGTTTATTGTTATCAGTTTTATTGGTAATTAAGAATGCGTAAGGACTGTTTCACAAGTGTACTTCATATTGTTGAATTAGAGTGCCAAAATGCAACCATTCAACTAAATCACTGTTGAGCTTTGCAATTGTTCCTTTTGGGGAGGAATTTCAGGTGGGAGGTAGAAAGTTCATGGTAATTATTTCTCTGCTGTGGTTAAAACAAGCTCTCCATACCTATTGTATGCACTTGCCTCTGAAGTATAAACAGTTTATACTGTTGAAATGTTTTGGGAAAGCAGTGAAGGTGTTGGAGGAAGAGGGAGATTTTTAGCTATTTGGATTTCAGTGCTTAGCTGAAGAACTTTCATTTTAATTTCTGTTTAATTGGTTCAGCTCCAAAATCGATGCTTGGACAGCGTGTGGGTTCGTACAGCGTACGGGTCTGATGCGCTCAGCGTGGTTTTGTTTACCCAGGGCCTCACAGAGGCTGAAGCTGCACAGGTCTGAAGAGCTGACCACCTAGTGTTTTGTGGCAACGCCACTCTTCTGTGAGAAGGCCGATGGGGGAAAGCTGTGAATCTTGCTGGTAGCTGCTTCTGGACCTGCCATCTGTGTGTCCGGCTCACAGCTGTTCTCACAGCCCCCTCCAGCTCACCCTGCTGCTGACAGCAGCCTGGTCGGGCGGGCAGCAGCTGCAGCCAAGGGAGCTTGTGATAGCTGGGGGAAGGAGGGAGTGTACTGCACAGAGCTGTACTTCTTCTCTCCCAGTTCTCAGTGTCTCTGCTAACAGAATGTAATCGTGGGGGGAGAGCTAGTTGGGAAGACAAAGATCAGAGTCAAATCATTTACATATTTTCATCTGCTGAGAGTGTTAGTGTGTGACCTATTAAATTCATAACTCGGCAATGAGCTGACAATGTTCTTGGTGGGAGAACACGCATTCCAGCTGGGTTTTCCCACAGTAATCCTTTCTGTTAACCTCTCCCTACCAACGCTCAAGACATCTTGGATTTCTCAGCTGCTTTCAATTAAACTTCACAAAACAGAAGTAGTTCAAGCTAATTTTCCACAAGGTTCGTGAAAATACTTGAGCAGATGAAGGAGGTTCAACAAATTCACATTTCCAGGTCATCCTCAGTAGTGTGAGCTTAGCTGTGTTACTGCATACCGGAGAATGCTTGGGAGTGGGGCACAGATGAGGTAAGTTCCAGAGTTCACAGAAGGGTCTGCTTAATTGCGTCACATGCTCATAAAATGTTGTAGCACTAACCTTTGTTAAAGTTTACCAACAAGAAAGTTGAGAGCTGGCTCAGAGGCTCTTTTGTTCAAAGATGAGAAGCACATTTAAGAACCAAAGAGGGTTTTTTTTCCTTTTAGATGTTACATAATTACTAGGACCTTATGCTTAATGGAAATACACTTCTCATCTTCCCCAAAATAATGTTATGGTACAGAGCAGGATTAAAGATAAACAGGTTAAAAACAAAACAAACAAGCAAACAAAAAAAACCACAGAACATAGGCTCTTCATGGTCCTGCCTCTGTGGACCTTTCCTGCTATAGCTCTGCCACTGTAGAACTGAAGCCAGTACCTCTCCGTGGTCTCCAGACCTCCCCCTCTGGGTGGATAATAGCACTTTGCAACAAACACCTGTGGACCAGCCCTTTGTTTTGTTGGTGTTTGGTTTTGTTTTCATTACGACTGTTGCAGTTTCTTGCTTGTTACTTCACACTCCCTCTCATCTGTGCTTCTGTTATTATACTCAAGTCAATGCAAAACTTGATTGGTTTTCGTTTGGTGTTTCCAGTGAATTTTGTGTTCTTGGCTATGGTTCTTCAAACCATACAGCTGGGTAGGTGGCTTTACAGTGGGAGCAAAGAGGAGTGATTAGTAACTGCTGATCGAGGCTTAGGTGCTTAAAGAGTGGCCTCAGAGTCACCAAAAATCAGTTCAAATCCTTTGGATGTATGGCAGGAGTGTGCAGGCTGAGTAACCAAGTCTCAGAGCCCATAGTCCTGGGAATGAGGCAAGTGTTCGGTGTGCCAGGAGGCAGGGACAGGCACGCATTTGGGTGAGAGGCCGATTGTTGGTCTTACACCCAGCAAAGAGAACTGAATTTTAGTGAGAGAAATGACTGGCATGAGGCTCTGCTTATCTGGCATAGAGTCTAAGCACTTGGATTTCTGTGATTTAACTTGTTCTTTTCAATAAAACAAACCTGAAAAAGTTGAAGTTCTATCATTTCTGTTAAAGCAGTAATTGGAATGGATGTTATCCCGGGATATGAATTAAATATTTGCAATATATGAAGAGAATGCATATGTGTAGCTTTTGAGAACAGTAGTAAAAATTAAGGCATCTTATGCTGAATGGGGGGGGGTTGGAAACATCCTGCTGTGCTCATGTTGTTAGCTGATACACAATAGTGCTTTTAGAAAATGACTGTGAGGTATCTACGTGGGTCATAGTGGATACTGCTTACAAGAGAGAGACCAAGCTGAAAAACATGCTGAAGCACTTGGAAAGAATGGGAAGGAAAATGAGCGTGTTTTTGTTTATTTCATTTTTGAGACAATTGGCTATTAATTGAAAGGATCAATAGTGCAGTTGCCATCAATTTTGTGGTCATTTGCCCTAATATTATGGGTGACATTTTAAATTCTGAAGGTGCTGGGAGTGTTTGTTTGGGTTTATTTTTAATGGTTAGTACACTGATGTGCTGTTTTGTTTAGCGTAGTTTAGATGCACCCCTTTGTGAAGGAGAAGGATAAAAGTTAACTGTGGAAATGTTCAGTAACCAAAGTTGTTTTCATAAAATAGGAGCATTCATTGGTTTTGTACACAATTTTATAAAGAACAAGAGCTTTATCTTGCCTTATAAGTTTACAGTTTTGTTATCATTCAAGAGGAATTTGCAGTACGAGTTTCTGCCTCTGGCAATTCTGTTCAACTCATTTATTCCATTTCCCAGCAGTGTGCTTTTTAGATCGCAAATGACCAATTTGCATAAGGCAAGTCCATACTAGATCTGTCTGGTAGATCAAAGTGATGCTAAGCCTTACTTGGGTAAATGATCGTTTAAACTGTATTTGCAGCCTTTCTACTGAATGGTTGCTTGCTTAGATTCTTAGATCTATTTTCCTTCCATTTGGTTTCAGAAGCCTAATTTAAATACTGTATTGCAAATTGTCAGTAAAGCACTGTGGGGAGCATGTCAACATCTGCACTGATAACCATGCTTTGTGCATCTTTGTCTCATTTTATATGGCTTTACTGCACTGGGAGCCCTCCAGAAGCCTGATTCAAAATGTTTTTCTAGTTCTTTAATTCTGTCTGTGACTTGAGTTTCATTATTGTATAGCTTCGCATACTTGTTAGTCTCCATAATCATTAGGATTACTCTTTCCACCTGTGCAACCACTGGGGAAAAAAAAAGCTATGCCTCATGAACAAAAATCTGTATATTTATCTATAAAAATATGTATATTTTAACTTTTAGCTCCTGTTCCTGCTGTTCCAGTCTTGAAATCAAACTGCAATGATATGCTAGCCTTGCAGCAGTGTATGTGGCAGAATGCTTGCTTTCACTTCTGTGAAAACCTGAGCTCCCAGAATGAAAGCATGGGGGGCGTAAGCTGGTTTTGCATTATTGTTTCAAATGAGTTCTTAAAACAAATGTTCTTTTGAAGTTGATACACAAAGGTCATGCAACCCTTTCAGAATAGAATGGGGAAGAAAAACACTTTCCTCTGTGCTTTCCTTGTGAACTATGGCATTGGTAAAAACGGTGTGGTCTTGAATTATGTTCCTGGGTAGGTAAGAACGTAGAAGGATGATGGCTACAAACAATGAGGTTAATTGTATGACCTGTTCTGTGATGAATTTATACAAAAGCAGCATTTGAAATGTATTTAGACATAGGTTTTTAATACATGTAATATGAAAATAAACTAAGGCATGATGATTTTTTCCGGGCCATTCTTTCTGTAGTAGGATGTGAACTGACAGACTTAGCTGCATTTTCTTTCATCATATATAAGAGGAAAGAAATAAATGAATGATTCTAGGTACTTATTTGTATCAAATGTGAAAGGTGATCTGTAGGTTTAGGGAAGCATTTAGAGCTAAATTATAATGTAGTTCCCCAACATAAGCTTTTAATAGAAATGCCTTTTGTTGCTTAAGCATGCTGTGGAAGTTGATTACCAAACTGACTGTGCGTGGGTATTCTGTAGTTTTTTTTTTCCTCTGGTACTGAGATAAAATAATGAGAAAGATGTACTAGAATGAAATTGCTGCAGTGTTGGTAACAGGCTTATTCCCTAGATATGGGATTCAGGTATCTCCAGGTGCCTTTCCCCTAAACCATTTAGGTCTGGGTTCTGCATTGCACACATCTGTACCTATATCCTTTTGGCTTGAACTGGTGTGTCCTTGGTGCTTTGCTGGATCAGGCCTTTAGGCCTTTGTTGCTGATTTTGAATGGTTCTGGAAAGTAACAACTGATTTCATACATCTTAGTGTTAATTGCCTTGGTGTGGCTGAGCTCTGAGTGCTCTCAGAGCAGTGCACCCATATGTTTTCTTACGGGCTTGGATGTGATCTGAATTGAATGAAAGTGGCTTCCAGTACAAAATGACCAAAGCTTGTTAGGTCCTCATTGGTATCTGAGTAGTGATCTGGGAGCTACATGCTCTGGTTTAGCCTAATACTAAGTGAACTTTACACAAAAGCAGCATGCAGCTGAAAGCTCCTCAAAGGGCATCTGACCACGTGGAGGTCAGTGCTAAAGGGAAGAATTTGTGCTTCTGGCTTTATGCCCTTGTGCTGTCCTCAGCAGCTTGCTAGCTGATGTAGCTTGCAAAAAATGACAGAAAACAAATCTAGCAAAAAGATTGTTGGGTTTGGTTTCTTTAGTGAGTTAAGGCTTGCAGAGGGTCTCTGAGTGTTGGGGCAAGGAAGGGGTAACACAAGCAGGGTGGGCTGGAGGAAGGCTGAGGTGTGCCTCTGCTCTTTTTTGTTGGCAGCTCTGGGTAGAACTGCATCTTGTTTCCATTTGCCCAGGAATTTAAAAGCCAGTGATCCCCCGTTTGACGTACATGAAGCATTCACCTTTTTGAAGTGTCTCATGCCTTGACTGTTAGCATAGGGGTAAAAACAGTTGTTCTGCAATTTGATTGCAAAACAAACAATTTGCTGGTCTAGTATAAGGCAGCTGTTAGTATTGTGAAATAAATAACCGAAGATCCCCTTTCATAATGGGTATAATTGCATTGAATTCTGCCATGTGAAGTATATATCAACAAATATACCCAAAGGCATATTCACATCTTGTAAGGGCTGTGAATTTCATCTGTGTTATCAGTATTCTGAAAACTTAATTTTGCTATAAGCAAACTCACTAATAGTCATAAACGAGAAGGGTCTTGGAGAACAGCAATTGGCAGAAACAATTTCACTGTAACAGGAGTTTGGAACTGGTGTTAAGAGATTAACATTAAGCACATGCTTTTGTGCTTTTGGACATGCAGCTCTTTTCTGCTGTCTGGTATGTGCTTGCACAATCACAGCGACAAAACTTTTGCATAATGACCCGAGGTGTTACACTTTTAACCTTCACTGAAGTCAGTCACTTTGTCCTCCTTGACTGACCTCTGCTTTACTAATTACTAATTTACTCCGCTTTCTAACGGTGGAGTACCATTGCCTTTACTGGGAAAAAAAAACAACAGCAGGGAGAGGCAGGGTGTGTAGTTTGTAGTCTTTTAATGGTATAATTAAAAGCTGTTGACTTTGAAGTCTTTTGCTCCAGTTTTCAGTTGAGAGACGTGTTCCCTCAAAACCCTGAGAAGGTCTCCATTGAGCTTATGGAACTAAAAGTATAGCTTGATGATGACGGATAGCCTTAAATTGTGTAGCAAGCTGGATGGTCAGACTGTCAAAAACAGTGAACACTCTCCTTTGCTTGCAGTGGCTCTTGTTCCTTATCCATGGCTTTCCACCTCAGCAGAAGTATTTGTAGAGCTCTCCTTTCGTATAAGAAATACGGATGTGTGCATTTACAGTTGTTTTGTGGGTTGAGTTCAATGCTTGAAGAAAGCAGCAAAGTTCCAACGCACGTGTTCTTTTACCTTTCTGCAAATGTGCAGTAAGGCTTGATGTAACCTAAAACTACTGGATTTAGTGCAGGGATGGAAAGTATTCTTAGCACGATGCATTCTAAAAAGCATGAGATGTGTTGTGTGTGGACAAACCAGTAAGGGACAGTGTGTGCAGAAGGGCTCCTCCTAAAGCTTTGCAATTGTGTATGGCTAAAAAACATAGTGCCCTGCATCGTCAGCTCCAGTGCATGAGAGAACACAACATACATGCTACAATTACTCTTAAGATTTCTGTGCTGTTAATAAATTATCTCACATTAATGCTTGGATGAAGGTAATTAATCTCCCTTATGCTTATTCTGTTACTGTTTTTAGAAAGATACAGATTTTCTTTTGTGGCATACAAGGGTAACTTCCTCTTATTTAGCAGAAACCAAGCTCACTCCTTGTTTTTCTCCTTCATAACATTTTTTAAGACTCACTTTTGTGAGTCTTTCTCTGACTTCCTTCAATATTGAAGCTCTCTTCTCAGCTGCTTAATTGCTCCCTCTGAGTTATGCTCCATGTACCTGAGCCATTTTGGGAACGGAGGAAGGAAACAACTTTAATTTTTGCTAGAAGCAGTCACCCATTCTATCATTCTTCCAGCCGTTGCTGTGTGGTGTTATTTTGCCACGTTTCACCGACTCAGGCCAAACAGTGGCTACAAAGATGTCTGTCTATTTCCGGAAAAGTATTGGAATATGTCCTGAGCACCACGCATTACTTCAAGCATTCTAGTATTTTTTTTAACCCTGTCTTTTACAACTTGTTAATCAGGCAGGTAGAGTATGTTGAACGTGAAATGAGTTTGTAGCTACATTAAAAACAAATCTACCTGTATACTTCCCTGCTGGACTATGAATCATATTTGCCAGTACCAGTGCCCCAGTGTCTGTGTCAGAAGTGTTACAGATCACATGGCTTACTTTTGTATTGTCTCAGGGCAACTTAAGTTTGCTAAATATTTTTTGTGTTATGTAATGTTGCGCAGCAGACATTTCTATGTATGATGGCACTCACCACAGAACAAATATCCCAGAGCTGAGATGCATACTAACAAGAAACATTAAGTCCTGGAGCTGCTGAGGGGTGGGTTGTGGTAGTAATTCCAGTAGTAGTGTTGTAGCAGCAGCAGTAGATTCAAGATATGTTAAAACAAAAACAAAAAACAANAAACAAAAAACCCAACTTGTACAAATTTTAGTTTTCATAATATGTGGGAAATGGGAAGCTGCAAGGTTTTGGTTGTGTGAAACATGTCTGTGTGCTTTTCTCTTCTCCCACCTGTCTCAGTTTAATAGAAGGATAATGCCTCTCTGGTTTATTGATGGAGCTCCTAACTACATAATGGCCCTGAAGTCGGTATCTTTAGGAAACGAATGAAAAGTGTAGGGGAAGGAATAATTCATTCATTGAATAATAAGTGAAAACAGTAGGAGCAGAACAGAACAATAATCCATTGTCATTTCCACGGTTAGCTAGAAGAATTCTGTACTACCAGAATGCTAAGCAAGCGTATAGAGGCTTGCTTTCAATGCATAGCTACCTGTGACAGGGCTTGCCATGCAACGCTCCCCAGTGTTTTCAGTCACAGTATGGTTAATTAAAAGATGTTTGCCCATGTGCAGACAGGACACGATCTTCCCACAGCCTGGCACCTACTTGCCATCAAAAACATGGTAAGAGAAAGTACAAAATGGGCCAGTAGGTGGCATCCGGGCCCCACAGTTGCAAAACACTTGGCATGTGAATATTCCTTGTGTGTTGTGTGCTCGTGTGGCCTGGCTGTAGTTTTCCACTGTGGACACTTTTATATGTTTAGATACATATCTTGGTATAGCACCTAAAATGTACTTGTTGAAAGAAGCAGTTTAGAAAGGAACAAAATTTTGTTCAACTCTATTGGATAACATCAGGCCATTATTTTATATGGCATTAGGAAATCCTTTTGAATGAATAGCTTGATATGACAGATTTAGAGGGTTTTGTTGTTGTTTGCAGATGGTATGCTTTTTGTACCATGTTCTACAGAATGTCTTGTCTGAAGGTAATGAAATTGCTGCTCTGCTCTAAAGCCTATGCCTGAGGGCTATTCCCATGTATAATCTTAAGTGCCTTGCTGAATTGGGTAACTCTGCACTCAAAAGGGTTGTAGCTTTGTGTTGTCTTGTATGCTTTTAGTTGCATTAATTTTAAAAAATAGCATTTGGATGTGAATGCCTTTTACCTGAAAGGCATCACCAGTAGGTTTTTAACATCCTAATGGATAGCTGTTGATGAAACATTGGGAAGAAGGAAAGCTCATCTACTATATCTACCCAAACCTCCTATCCTTTCACTTCGTCTTCCTTCTGAGACATGCAGTGTGTGAATGCATTGCTGTCTTGGTCTAAGATGGGTATGCTTTAGCTGCAGTGAGGAAAACATTGCTAAAAACCACCTCTATGATTCTATGAAATGCTACCTCCTCCTGTCTTTTAGTGGTACAGATTGCCTCTAAGTAGAGGCTGTGTTAGTTCTTCGTTCCTTCTGCGGTGTGTTCTGTATGTCTGCCTTAGCCTGCCTTTCTCTGGTAATTGATCCCTCCTTTCAGCTTTTAATCAGGTTAGCAGGCCTCAAGTACTATCTTTCACTTCAGGGACCAGACATAAATGTGAGACATCTATTCCATAGCTGTAGTCTGAGAGGAGGAAAAATGTAGGAGGTCATCACAAGCTAAGGATATAAAATGAGCAGAGAGAATAAATAAATAAAATGCAGCATTAAATTCTTCACAAAAAAGAAAACAGTAAGCAATGGAGTAGGAAGGGGTGACAAGATTTAAGGTTCTAATAGATCAATCTGACTGAGGCAGATCTTAATTTCTGTCTTCTATGAGACTTCCCACAACTTCCTGAAGATGAGACCTTTTTAATGAAGTTATTGGGATCACCTCAGTTATGCAGAAAGGAATTACTCAGGCACTCTTATCTGGTATCTTTGGGAGATGGCATCTTGTTAACGTTTATTTACCCTGCTTTCCTAACTATCACCTTCAGCAGCAGAGGCTGTTCTTTTTGTATAAGACAGGTTCTTCCTTGCATTTGCCAGAGCAATGCAGAGAAGCCTACAGGCACCGTTCCACTCCAGTCATGTTGTGGGTGCTTCCCACATCCGTGAGACTGATTTTCTGTGTGTGTGTTCCCTGGCGTGTGAGGACAGTGATAAGTACGTGCAGTAGCATTTCAAATATATGGGTTTGGGAACAGGAACGTCTCAGAAGCAGCCCTGCATGTGCATGGCGCATGTGGGTTTTCAAACAAGATCCTAGCATTCTTTGTATGCAAGAGCTGAAACAAAGAGTGCACGGTGGCATGCATGTTGTGTGTGCTCAGTGCCATGCAGTGGGAGAGAGTCAGAAGGTTTCTGACAGAGGTGATGCTGCATAGCAGGTCACTTTGTGGCCCCTTAGTGTAAGGTCTGTTATTTCAAAAACAGACAAAAACCAAACCTACCTTCAATTCACAGCAAATAGCATAAAACATTCTAGTAAAAAAATGTCTCTTGTCTTATTTTAAAAGTGGCAATTGCCATTGCCAACCCCACACCAACTCAATACTGTATTTTTTTTTTTTTGCAGGAGATAATGTTGAACTATCTGTTGTGTT
>VXAV01007881.1:58956-92345 GCA_013399715.1 Alectura lathami
GTTTCTGCACACTAGTAGTTTTTTAGCTGGACTTAGAAGTTGTTCAGCTATTTTGATTTGGGTGTTTTGGTAAAGCAAGCAACTTGGCCATAGCTTTCTTCTTTTTCAGACCCACTGCACACAGTTACAAAACAAGTCACCGATAACAAGTTGCGTACCCCTTGCTTCTTGCATGGGAGTCACTCGACTTTATAAATAGACCTGGACGGATAGAGAGAACTTGGCCCATCCTGTTGTCCTCTTATGCGAGTTATTTTGGTTTAAAAATAGACCTGTCCTAGTAGATATGTATCAACGGGGCTGTGAAAGTTCACTTCTAGACGCTACTGTAACGAAGCAGTAAGTTGTAGGGGCAGCGTGTGTGCGCTCATCAGGAATCCAAAGAGTTTTGAAGTGCGGTACTATTAATTTCAGCCTTCAAGCAGCAGTGCAATTGCAAAGTGTTAACTTGTTC
Source organism: Alectura lathami (assembly GCA_013399715.1). Classification (NCBI taxonomy): domain Eukaryota; kingdom Metazoa; phylum Chordata; class Aves; order Galliformes; family Megapodiidae; genus Alectura; species Alectura lathami. The sequence continues at coordinate 59,411 of VXAV01007881.1, forward strand.
CTTTGCTGTAGCTTATCAAAAAATACCCAAATACGCAGATGCACTTCCACAAAGAAATAACTTTGAGTGTTATTTAAAAACAAACAAGCGGAAGAAGTTCCATGAGCCAGGCCCATATAGGCAGTAGGAAGTAGTTGGAACTCCTAACGTACCGAACTGCTCCCTCCGTCGCAGCGGTACTGCTGTACGTATACGTGTAGATTCCTTCTGCACGGCTGTGTCACTTTAGAATATCTTAGTGTAGTTCTGGATTGGTATTGCCCTTTTTTTGTAATTTTGATTGGAGCTCACTTCAGGATCTTTACATCTTCCTTAACTTCTGCTGTTTTTCAGAAATCAGCGTGTTGGATTTTTTGTGGTGATTTCTTTTGTGGTGTTGTTGTTCAGACATTGTGCCTCAGCAGCAATTTAATAGGCACATGGAATCGGGTGCTGAAAACCTTTATTTTTTCAGGCAGCCCTATTTGACTTTTTTTGTCTTCACTTCAATTACCTTAGTATTTAAATACATAGATTTACACAGAATCTGCTGAATGCCTGGGAGGGGCAGAAGTTTCGCTTCAATAGCTTACTTGGTCCATCTCTAAAATAATACTAATGTCAGCAGGCACCAGTTTTATTACCAGAGAGAACTTCTGTGGGCTCCACAGAGGAAGAAGGTCGAGAAGCATGATTTGAAGATGTTTTTCTTCTAAAAGCCTTTCCTAAGAAATCACTTGCAGATTTCTGTGAAGTACTTTTCTATCTAATACATAGCTTCTCTTGCTGTCATAGTGGCTGTTCCTAGAGCAAGAACCTGGCAACATTTTTGAGGTAAGGAGGAAACGAAACAAAATTCATGAAGGGATCTAAATGTTGACATGTGAATGATTACTTGAAATGGGAGAAGATAGGTACATCACATTTATTTTTATTTTTTTCCAGCAGGGTTGCTATGGTTAGCTGTACAACATGAGGAATGAGAAGCATGAGATCTTTCCCTACCTCTCAGAGTGTCTTGTGACTATGAAATTCTTCTATTTCTTCATCTGGATTTTTCCTTCTTGTTCTAAATATACATACATTGGGGAGATTATTCATTTTTGTGGAAACGAAAGACAACGGAAGAAAAGGAAAAATAAAAGAGATTCTGAAATAAGTAGCCAGTGAATAGCCTACTTCAGAAATCAAGTGCCCTTGAAGTTAGGAACAGGGCGTAAGAATCCTGAAACCTAATAAACACGTTTTCATGTCATGGACTGGACCCAAAGGTACAGAGCTAAATAACCAAAGTTCAGCGGGGACCTGTGGCACTCCTCAGTCTGCATACCTGAGCTCGGTGAATGGTTTTTAAATGTGTCAGCTTCTTGAGAGCTAGCAGGTTGCTGTGCAAAGAGGCCTTTTTTTTTTTTCCACTTCTACATATGCAGAAACATGGCTTTACTTTATGATCTCTTTGTTTAAGTGACTTTATAGGCATACAATTAGCTAGACATGCTACAAATTATGGAGGCTTTATTTTAACTGGTCAGTTTAATGTATTAAAGCTTTAACTTATTTTTAGAAGACACACTTAAACTGTGCTTGAGCTCTACTTGTTCAGACTTATTTCAGAAAGTATTAAGTGTTGTCCAGAGGTATGCACACAAGATAAAAACAGTCTTGAAGAAAGGAGGTTTGTTCTTCATGTGCACTGTGATAGAGGGGTATTATGAGTGTTTAAGCATTGTTTTAACCACTGTTAACCAGCAGAGAGCACTTTAGTTTATAATATAACATCTATTTAAAAAAAAAAAAAAAGTGCAATTGGGAAAGGCCAGAGTTTTTTCTTTCTCTGAGACAGCCATTAAAAACCAGGTGCCTGGGAAAATTAAATTCCTAGTTCTGTTTATTATCAACAATATTTGCATTTTCTACAAAAGTACTGCTTAGTAATTATAAATTTTACTGTAGGCTAATGACTTAAGGGAAGTTTTAAGGTAAATTATGTCAGTGATCTCTTGATAGTGTTTATTTAAACTTTACACCATATGAGGTACAGTTCCTCAGAACATCAACCTCACCAGGCTGATGTGGAGCATTACCTCCCTAGTTTGGAGCCACAGGTTCAGCTGGCGCCGGTCTGTTTCCAGCGTGTTAGGACAGCGAGCACAAGGACTTATTGCCAGCACACAGAAACCAGCCTCCATCTGATGGTGCTGTTTTGATTGCTCACTGCAATTATTTCTAGAAAATGATACGATGAGAGAGATTTGAGGCACATAGCATTACATATCAGTGCATTAAATCTTTTTTTTTTTTTTTTGTCTGTGTCTGTGGTATGCACATTGGTTGTCATCTGTAAAATGCTAAAGAAATGGGAGTGAAGGTTGGGAAGATGTGAGGAGATGGGAGAAAGAGGATTCTAATTTTGACCCCAAAGACCCCCAGACCAACCATGTTTGAATTGGAGGCTGCCTGTTTGCCTGTGGAAACAAATAAACAAAAAACTCATTACTTGGCACCTCTGATGTGATCAGAGTCCTCAGGAATGGGCAAGTCTGTGTACTGCTAATTCAGCTCTGTGTATGGGAGCGGTGGATGGGGCTGCTGTTTGATATCTGATACTGGTTCTGTACTTCCCCCATTCCCAGCTCCGCTCCCACCTATCTTGGTCAATATAGGACTCTGTGGATGTTCCTAAAGACAGACACACAGCCTTAGATGCGGTGATGACATAAATGCAACGTCTTGTGAATGGCTGGTGTCATGGCCGTTGGTAACACACGAGTTACACGTAACATGGCTTAATGGGCACAGGAGACAATTATTGAAGTCTCTGACCTCTCTCGATTTTTCCATGAGACTTACAGGGAAGTAGCCAAACCGTTCTGTGGAGTAGGTCAGCAGCATGTGGAAACATGATCTGAAACCTGCCAGTCATGCACACACATGAGGCACGTAATGCTTCTGTGAAGGAGCTGCATTAGCAGGGAGGCTACAAATCCTGCCATAGGAACAGGCATACAAGGGAGGAGCAAGCTCTCACAGGCAGGGATAGTTGTAAATATGTGTTTTGCTGAAATACTGCTGCTGCTTTTATGAGATGAATAATTAATATTATAAACGTTGGGTTCAGAGTGGCAATTTGCAGGTCCTTTGGATGGGGATATGGAGCTGTTGGAAACGTAAACATCTCATCTAGCAATTTCTTCAGCAGCGTGTGGTGCCTTTTATTGTTTGAATCTGCCTGGGAGTGGCTTTAAGATCCAGTAACCTGATCTTTTATCACTCTGGGAGGCTTCCTTTTCTGGTATGCCCTGATGCATTCAACACATGTCGGTATTGTGCACGGCTGGCGATCGGAGCGATTCAGGCTCACTTTCCCGTCTGCAAGAAACGGCAAATCATCCGCTGGTGAAGGCTTCTGACTTGTCAGCCGTCTGCGGCTCGCTTCTGTGTGGCTCGTCAACCCCATTTAAGAGACTGGAAGCGCTGTGGATGACCAAGCTAGGAGGGCTGTCAAGATCTTATCTCAGGAGTGAAGACTAGCTAAGAACGAGAGAGAAAAATGCTTTCTCTTTTCTTTGGAGGAATCACAGACTGTTTGATGTGAGAACACCCAGTTCCTCGCTGAAGAAAACAGCAAGGCTATGAGCAATTCAAGTCAGTGCAGGAGGAGCAGAGACTGGCTTTAAACAGCAGTTATTCTGTTACTTGTCTGAGAAACGTCAGCAGATGGACTTTGGTTTCAGGGCTCTGAATATTTGCAGTGGCTTTGCATGTTGGAATACAAGCAGTGATCTCTTTTACTCCCTTTCCCCTGTATATTTACTTGCTGAAAAATGAGTGAGGAAGCAAAGGAGAAAAATGCTAAACCAGCTCACAGGAAAAAGAAAGGAAAAAAGGTAACTCCCTGTTTAGACAGTCTGCTGTAATGCTTTTTTTTTTTTTTTTTTTTTTTTTTTTCCTCCAGTCGTTTTGTGTTCTGAGCAGTTTGCTTCTGCATGTGCAGTGGCTTTGGATAATGTACTTAGATGGTGGTGGAATCAGGATGGTTTTGCTAGATGCTGATGGGTGTGTTCTTTGCTAGAATCAGTAATAGCAGAACTCAGTTATTTTGCATTATTTAAATATTCCAGTGTTTGAATATGAGTTAGTCACAGAATTTCAATGTGGCTGTAGCTTTCCTAGTGTATTCCGATCACAGGATTAACAAGTAAACAGGTATCTACATGAAGCCTTTTCTAAACAACAGGCTGATAGTCAACATGTGCTCTTGTAAATGAATATTATGGACATTGCTAAGCAAAGCAAGTTTTACAAGACGTTTTTATTTTGAAAAGCAACATTTTCTACTATATACCACTTTAATCAGTCTTATGTACCTTGGGGGCTTGGAAATTTTGTGTTAAATGAAACTCTGGAATAAAATCCCAGTTTCAGTGGAGCTAAATTATGTTATGCTTTAAATCTTTTGCCTGAATGTGATAGATTATTGCCTTCTGTGTTGCAGTTTTTGCTTTCCTGATATCCATTTAATTTTCCTCCTCCCATTTTGACATGAGTGATTTTCATGTGTTTACACTCTAGCCAGACTGTTAAACCTAGGAAGTTGACTTCTTCAGCTTTTTTCACTCATTTTAAATATTAATTCAGTATATTAATTTATAGTGTGAATTACCTCACTACTACCAAAAAAGGCATCTGTAAGATTTATTATTCTTGCAGTGAACCTATTCAGACTCCCACCCTTTATTTTCTGAGGGTGCCTTCATATCATATAAAAATGTGTGACTGCCTCATAGTTAATCCATTTCCTTGGTGAAGGATTTAGTAAAGATTGTCAAAAATGCAAATTAAATCAGATTGGCACCTCTTCCTGCCAGAAATGGAAAGAGCAGCTTTGGAGAGGAAGCAGGGAGAAATACAATTTTAAAACACTTTTAATGGTAGGTTAGGATATCTTCCTGACATACCAGATGCATCCATCAGGCATGATACGTTGCCTCAGAGATAGAAGGTATATCTATGACTATTCTGGGGTGGGCTTTGAGCTTTGAACATGTTAATATTTTTACTATATTACACAATTTTTTTTTTTTTTATGGCATGTAACAATCTAATCTGATGGTACATAGCAAATTTTATAACTTAACCTTGCATGTAGATCTATGTCTTCCAGATAATAGCTAGCAAGACAGAACATCCCGGGCGATTTAGGACAATGCCAAGTTTGGAGTCTCACTTGTTGTTCCAGCAATGGCTGGTGACGGTTGTATCTTCACCTTGTAAAGGTGATGTTCCACCTGTGGGCAGGAACTACAGCTGTCCTGTCCAATTCCACCCTCTGCTGACTGGTACAGTGTCATTTCTCTTAAGGGAGAGAAAAACTGTCAGACGTTTACATCCGTGAGGTACTGCTGTGAGCACTGAAGCCAATGGCAGAATGCTTGGCTGGTGCCGTGTGAGGTAATGGTGAAGCCCGCCCATGTGCCTCGAACCTTCGCCGCGTGAACTGTAGCGAGAACCAACGCGTGACTGCGAACCATTACATTTGAATGGGGAAGTGGTAGAGCTTTTTGAACCTGAGGAAAGTGTTGTTTCACTGCTCTGTTTGGTTTGCTTAATGCTGATGGAGTGGAGATTGTTGCTGGGTTATGCTGTATCAGGCTTAGTTGTGTCCCTCGTGACTAGTGCACATCAAGGCTGCTTATATGTCAGTGTTAGCCACAGGCTTGTGCCAGAATGTTCCCACTGGAAAAGGAACTGCTCTTCTGTTTTTAAAACAAGTAGCAGCCGTTTCTTCTGATCCTAGCAGAAATTTTCCCTGCTTTTCACAGTTCACTGGGGAAACGGTTTCATTTTATTGCTTTGATTCAGAAGATGGATCTCTGGATGGCCAATGAAGAAGCCTTAGGTAACTCAGGAATGCTCTCTGAGAAGATTTTAATAAACAAATGATGTTCATTGAGCATGAACTCTCGAGCCTGGTGAAAGCTTATTAACTGAGTGTGTGGTTCCAGTGAATTACACCACCTGTCCCTCCTAGAAGCATGTATCCTGAAGTGGGTATTTCCATGGCCTTCTCCCTGTTCTCTCTGGGTAGTTGCTTTCTTGGCAGCTGTATTTTCTCATATTTAGCCTTTTCCTTGCCTCCTGTCTTATCTTCAGAGCTGAGTGGTGGCAAGTCTTCCTTCTGGTATTCAGCTGCCGAAGTGCTTGTTCATATCCCATCCCCCTTTATCAGCTCCTGATTTTCCTGTTCTTTTGCAATTTCTGAGCAGAACAGCAGGGAAGAAGCAGAGAATAGCAATGGAAAGCTCACACCGTCTGCTATAAGAAAGCCACAGTCAGTGGTGTGCTCTGAATTAGAGGTGTATCACTAGTGGGGAATACCACAAAAATACCCCCTGACCTGGTGAACAGCATCTTGCTTTGGAACAGAAAGGCGTGCCATAACAGTACGTTTAGAACAGGCTGGCGAAAGCAGGAGATTTTTTGCAAGTTAAAGATCTCAGTCTAGACTGAGAGGATGAGCATAAACCAATCAGGTGGTGATGCTGAGGTTTATTTTGAAGGGTGGACAAGGTATATGAAAGCTGAACATACTGCATTTAACATGGTAACATGAAGTGGGAATACAGCTTTCAAAGGATGATGAAGGTACCACATCGATATTTATTGCTGAGGTTGCGCAGAGCAGGATTAGCTCTGATGGAATAGGAAGCCTAATTAGCTTTTGTCCATTTCATCCTTCAGGGTTCCTTTCCAGCAGCAGCCTGTGCCTCTCGGTCTTGAGCATCAGTTGTCCTGCAATTTCCAGCCGTGCTCTTACAGAGTCAGTGTTTTGAAGCTGTCAGCTTGAATCCCTAGGCATTATGGAGTGGCTTTATCTTGTATGTTTGTGTCATCACTTTTCAGTAAATTTTGGAGTGTCAGTGGTTGAAAAGCATTGAACTCAGTTGTCACTAGAGATTTAAGATGTTTTGATTTTTAAGTGTTCTTCTCTTCCCTTCCATTTCGAACTACCAGTATGAAATTAGCCATGAAAATACTTGTGCATACATGAAATCTGAAACTTTAAAAGATGATCAGAAATGCAGGAATAATAACTAAATGAGACCACCTCAAAGTTCCTGTTGTGTAAGATACTTCTCCATTTATTTTTACAGTTATCTGCTGGCCAACAGTCAGTTCTGAGTAGAAGAAGCTTTGTTGAGTACCTGAAGCTTTGCTAAAAATGCGTGTTTTTGTTTGGGGGAATCTTTTGTTCCCCTCTTTCCCTGCCCCATCCAAGATCTTCAGACAAACTGTACAATGAATGTTGACATTTCATCTCACGACAAATAGAAAAACAAATCGGCCTCGGAAATTCTGAACAGAAATGTGCAAAAAGAGTGTTTTCTTGAATGCATACAGGCAAAATCTCACGTTGAGCTCTTAATCTGATTCTAGAGTGATTTGTGTTTTAATCCACCTCACCACCTTATTAGTCAGTCAGTCACTGTAGTATGATTTCAACATTGTGCTCCATTGCTTTACATCAAATACAAATATGACATACAGAGAGGAATGAGCTGCTTATGCAGCAGATTGAAAATCTGTGCTTGGCTTCAGAATTTTTATGGCTGCCAACGTGATGATTTTGGACTAGTAAGAGACTTGGCTCAATCCACTTTATTTTCAACCAGTAGCCCAGGCTCACAATGCTGCAAGCACACTTGTAGTATGTGCCGGGGGATATTTGCTCTGTCATAACTCCAAAGTTTGACTCAGCAAAATTAGTGGCTGTCTGTGGTGGAGAGTCTTCCATTATTGTACACAGCTGAAAATCTGGTCAGCAGCGTGTCTTCATTGGGATGAGAAGCTTCGGAGGTGTTTCTACAGAGCAGAGGCTGAGGGGGCAGAATTTCTCTTGGTGTGGTGAGCCATTTCCCGCTGTAGTAAAAATGTACTGTAAGTAGTGGTATGGAAGAGTTCCTGGTGTCTGATGGGAGCTGCATCAGATCCTTGATGGGCAAGGCCTACCTCCACTAAAATGGCATCACAGACTTCAGTGGGGACAATACCTGGGGGCTTGGGGTCTTGGGGTTTCATCTTTATATGGTCAAATGATTCATCAGCGTATGATAACGGTGGGACTTCTGGTGGACACAGGCTAGAACTTTTATTGACGTCATGACAAGATGAAAAATGGTGCTTTGTTCCTGAGAGACATGGTGCTATCAAGCTTTTTCCTTTAAGGCTGTCTTTTTCAAATAGATTTACTGATTTGACTGGTTGTTTTAACAAACCATGGTTATCTATGTTCAGTTCTGATACTCATGGTTGTTGGGAGAGAGTATGTGCTGCTATTTATTGCTGGTGGAGAAGTACTTATTGCTAATGGTAAAGGAAGGGTTCATGGTAGACACTTTTAAATTTTATATAGCTTTTAATTTATTCATAAAACTAACTTCTTACTCAGAGTGTATGTTGATTGCTAAATATTTTTTTCAAAAACTGAGAAATTAAAATCTACTTCGGTTTGTGAAATAAGAAATGAAAAGACTATAGAAGGAAACTGTCTCTTGCAAACAAGGCTTACACTAGGTTGTTAACTTTGGGTTTCTGCAGAGGAGAAATGGTTCTCATAGATTTAAATTTGACTGGATGGTGCTGGTCTTAAACCTCAAAATATCAATATGTCCTGTGCTGAGAATTCAGTTCAGTAAGATGATAAACAGATTTGTTTTGGCCATGCTTACCACTTCCTACTCGTTCAGCTTTTAATTTCTGTTTTATTGATAGATTCTTAACCTCACATTTTCAGCAAATATATTGAAGAAAAAAACAAAGAACAAAAAGCCTCAGACCTTCAGGAAGATACTCCTCATGTGCATGTACAAATAGTGCAGACCAAGAATAGTGGGCAGAGTTGCTTTCAGTAATTATGACTCTTCTTAACTGCTTAAATAATAAAAATAAAAAAGCCAAAAAAAAAAGTCATGCTTTGAAATTCTCTTATTCTGAGTTAAAAGCATTTACATTTTCTTGCCATCTACAGTTTCCTGAATTGCTCTCAGATTTGTGTCACCTTGACTAGAAAATAACTTTGGTACATAGTAATATCATTTTTGCTTTCTTTCTTTCAGACTGGAACAAAATAAAAAATATATAATAGCAAGTTAAGTATCTTATTGTTTTGAAATGAATCATTTCAAATGTTTGTTTCCCTTGGAAAAAATAATTTCTAGTTGACGTTTACCTGGGGCTAGGAGCTGTTGACTAATCCTACTGAAGCTGGATAATGTGGTTAAAAAGCTGTACGCAGATGACATTGTAATTCCATATAAAAGAAACAGTAAGGTGTTATGTTGTTGCGTTTTTAACATAATTCACTCTGTAGATAAGTGACAGAACTCGTAACCTGAGTGACAGCTATTCCATTTGCTGTTAAATTAAAACTCCTGCTGAAATGCTGGGAAAAAAAAAAAAAAAAGTATTTTCCTGTTTAAAACCTGCTTTTTTTCAGCCTATAGTTTGAGACAGAACATGAAACTTGAGGGAGACTCTTAGATCTTGTGACATAAGGTCATTCTACAGTTTCAACTTTTTCCAGAAAATTCAGGTGTTGAATGGTCTTTGCCCTTCTCAGGGGTAGGTCTAGGATGTATGAGAGGTGCAATTGTGTATAAGTGCTTTGGCTGATTTTCATCTCATCTTCATTCTATGGAAAATTGCAATAGTGATTAAATGTGGAGGAAAAAAAAAAAAAAAAACCATGTTAAAGGAAGAATCAGTTTCCTTTAAATGGTTTTAACTGTAGGAGTTTACATTAGACTGCATTTTTCCAAAGAGCTTTCAGATGAGTAAAGGTAACGTAAAGATGAGCCAGCACCAACCTCTAGTCACTGAAAAGAGGTGCCAAGGACTCACCAGTCCGAAGGTTTGTAAATGGGTCAGTTCTACCTGTGCCTAAGTAGCATAGGATCATGTATTTCCCATGGCTTAAAAGCTTAATACTTTTGGTAATAAAATGTTTCATTATTGCATCTTCTCGCAGCTGAATGCTTCCCTGTGTCTGAGAGAGATTTACCCCTTGGTGGCAGAGTTTTTACTTACAGGCTTTTACCATAGCTCACCAAATTCTGCTTCCCTTGTTGTGGGGATTTTCCACTTGCTTGAATTAGCACATTTCCAGCTGCTGTAGGACCACGTGCTTCCCAGCATCACCTTCTGAGGCCTGTGTTGCCTTTTTCTTCTTCCATTTCTTCTCCAGCACTTCCTCACTGGGTTTCTGAGCTGTTCCTTCCCTTGAATGATCTTGTCTGTCACCACGTGCCCTCCAACACACCCTCCAACACACCACGTGCCCTCCAAGAGAGAGTTGTTGGCTGTGAATCTGTTTCTGGGTTGAATCTTCTGTTCTCTTGAGACCTTCCTTCTGTTGAACCAGATACTTCGCAGTGAGGTTCCGTTTCCAGAATGGAGCTTGTATGCTTCCAATCACATTGTCACCCCAAGGACTGAGCTCCCTGGGCAGGGTCTGATTTCTTGGTGGCCTCTCCTGGGTGCCATGTGGCAGAGCAACAGGCAGCCTTCTAGGATGGATCTCGTGTGGGTCACTGCTGGTGCCTGGCACCTCAGCTGGAGGACTTCAAGTGCCTCCTGCTCCGGAAGCTGGGCACTCACAGTCCAGGTCACATTATTTCCTTCTACAGTCAATTGTTTCAGGTACAATCAGGTTACAGTTAGACTGGGTTACAGAAAGTGGGTGTGAGCTGCTGGACACGGTGGATGAGCTTCATTTACATGCTGCAGTTTTGCAGTCACCAGTTAAACCACTGAGTAAACTTCAGCATGCTTCAGCTTCAACGCGTCTTGAGTCATATGGATGTCTTTTTCATGTCCCTTAGAACCAAAAAAGTCTATGGTTAGCATGAAGGATTTCCCTTTTCTAAAGCCCATGACTGATGCAATTATAGAATTTGTTGGGTCTTAACACTAGCGCCTAGGTACCAGGAGTTGAAATGCTTATTACACTTACGTTTTAAGAACAAAAAAATGCTTTCACTCTGTCAATTATAGTTTGAGAAAAGTAAATGCATCTGAGTTTCCTCTTTTCACTTCCAAACAAAAGAGGCTGCGTATTTGCTTTACCCTTGCTGGGCAGGGGCTCGTTCCTCGGTCTGTTTGGCTCCCTGCCACTTTGTGCAGAAGTGATGGTGGAACCTGCAGCTTTCCTTCACCTCTGGCTGCCTCCAGGCAGGAGCAGGGATGGTGCTGCAGTTTCGGGGCCTGGAGGGCCAACACGCTGCAGGGGGGAACTGGCTCCATCATGGTTTTCATGTAAGTACTTGGCGATGAAGAGATAGGATTACCACAGCAGGCAACTTACGGTTTTAATCTTTTTAAAGTATTTTGGAAACTCATTGCTCATTGACAACTCTGGACTAGTATGCTATGTGTAACTGCCAGATCTTCCACCTTCAAAAAGCTTCAGGCTTTAACTCTTAGTGCTATGTGAAACATTTTTTTGAGCTTGTCAATGATGATGCTTTTGTTATCTGATCAAACCAAAAATGTTATGAGTTCTCTTTGGTCACTCTTAGGTGCTGGGTCACTCAACTGAAACAGGCGTGAATTTGGTGTCATTTTATTCCCAGAGAAGTACAGGGCAAACCCTGCCTTACTCCCTGTACATTGATGAAGACATGAGCTGGCTGGATGGGGAAGAACTACAAATGGGATGTGTTCTGTAGCATTTCTTTGATATGTAATATGCAGTGTGTCTTCTTACATCTCAATGACATGCACAGCTAAGTGCATTTAAGACACTTAATTCCAAGTGTTACCATCACTGACTCCTTCCAGGTTCATGCCTGCAAGAGATTTTGGTTGCTGAGAATTGTCTGTAGCACATCAGCAATTTGTGAATGTAAACAAGGTGTGGCTGGAATACTTTTTTAAGGAGTCATTATTTTGTGGAAGGAAATAGCGCAATGCAATGGAGCGCTTCATGTTGTACGCCAGTGCTTCATAGTTTTGCTTAAAACTGCTGTTTGGGGCCGGGGCTGGTAATCATTTTTGGGGGATATTAATTACACAGCTTGTGTGTTGCTGTTTGTGTTGGACGTTTTCTTCTAGTTGGAGGTAAGATTACCTCAATGTCAACATTAGCAGGTCACTGCAAGCTATGTTCCTCCTATTTTTGGATGTAATTCATGGAATAACACTGTTTTGTTTTGTTTTTCCTTACTGACATAGTATGAAAAACAGAAGCTAAAAGGAACAATAATTTTGCTTTACTAGCTGGTATTTGTGTAATTTGCTGCAATGGCATTTTTAGGGAGATCCCCTTAATCAAGGGAAGACTCATGCTTTTAATCAAAGTTTCCTCACTTGCTTCTGATTGTTGCTTTCTAAATGAGAAAGTAAGGTTTCTTGAAGAGATCCTGAACGTATGTAGATTTCTCAGTATTGATACAGTACTTTTAGTCTCAGTGATTCAGTGCTATGTGAATTTTCTTGGACTCAGAGTGGAAGAGGGAGTGGGAGGACCTGGGAGAAGAGAAGGTGGTGGAAGTGGGATTTTCAGAAGAACAGTCCAGAGCTGCATTTCCTTGGGGCACTCACTGTCTTCAGCTGGCGTTCGGTGTTTTCCGTGGTGTGTACCTGTGGCTGGGTATGTGCGTGGTTTTGTTTGCGTATGAAGAGCATGTGGATATACTGACATTGCAGGCTATGAGAGTAAGTAACATTTGCTGTAACACTTAAAAACAAGAGCAGTACTATGCAGTGAGGATGAAATGGGTCCTGATGGAGATGGTGATCTTGGGGCAAAACCTCAGCTGCCTGTGATGGAGGATGTGAACACTGAATATGCGAGCCTCAGGCAAAGTGCTGAAGGATTCCTGCAAACCCTAATCAGACAGGACTAATGCTGTGCAAGTAGGGTACTTTTTCCTCTTTTCCCTGTCCCTTAAGCTACCTTGTGACTTCATTTACTTAATTACTGTAGTGTGTGGCTGGGGGCAGTACCATTAGTGAAGTATTTGTAGTAGAACACCAGGGTGGAGTTACAGGGGAAAGCCTTAGTGAGCAGAGCAGTGTCAGTCTGGTTTTCAAAATGGAAATTTATTATCAAAGATGGTCTGCATAATTCTGGCAACTGGTTTCACTCATACTCTATAGAGTCAGACGAAATGCTGAATTTAATTGTCCTCTGGGATAAAGATCTAAATGTGAGGATGCCAGTGGGATCCAGCTGTTATGGGCAGCACTGTTGCTAAATGCGTGTGAACACAGTAGCTTTACTTTCACAGTCAGGAGAGTAAGTCTGTAAGACCAGCAGTATCTAAAATGTGCCTTATGTATGGAGAGGGACAGTCCTGGGAAAAAGAAAGATTTATGTTATATAATGATATTTTTGTCCTTTCTTTAAAAAGAGATCAGAAGAATGTGCCTTTCTATGATTCTATGAATGGTGAAGATAAGTTACTGTAGTGATAGTTTCAACAGACAGCTGATGTGTATGACAGTGATGGTATGGCTCCATGGTTTGACAGCTAATCCCAAACTGCTGATTTTACTGAGATTTTAACAGGAAGATGAAAGGAATTGCAGAGACCATACTTCCTTTGGTAATGTTGTAAACAACAGCAAGCAAAGTCTTTGAGAGAAGATTTCAAAGCAGCCACATTAAACTCAGGTTACACAAGGTCTTCACAGTCGTGTTCTTGCTGCAGATTTTAGCAGCCAGCTATACTTTAGATGTACAATGCAAGAGAAATACTCACAAAATGTGAAAATTGTAGGTTGCTTAATAATTTAAAGATTTAGTTATGGTATCTTAGTAATGCAATTAAATCAGTAACTGATGATCAGCTACTGGCAGTGAAAGTGAAATCAAACAAGATACCTGGTCATCTACAGATACTGATGAAACTAGAGAATAATGAAGTGTTATATCTGCAGTAAGGCCTGTAGGGGTGGTTTGTCTTAAAACTGAACCTTTGAAAGTAGAGTAATGGCATGAAACATTCTCATTTGCTTTTTAGGAAAATTTGAGGGGAAAATTCAAGACTGACTCTGTTCAGGATATCGCTTAAACTAGAGCATGACTTGTGTTGTTGGCTTTAGGAGTACAGTTAAACTCCAGAATTACAACCTATGTTTTTACCCTGTTCTCAGATGTACTAGTTGGATCGAGTAGCCACGTGAATGGTAGCCTAACCAGACGTGAGCTGAACCTGTGAGCCTGTTAGCACTACTGTATTCCTGGCAAAGTACAGTTTTGGGGGGAAAAAGGTCTTCCGTTGTTGTGGTGGTGTTTTATATACATATATATATCATATGATCTGTCAGAAAACAAAAATTTATTTTGGGAGAAACATTTAAAGTTTTCTTTAGGAAGTTCCCAACCCCTAGAAATATGAGTCCATTTGTATTGTATTAGCAATATTGTAAAGTGATCCTAGATCCGGGATTATGCAGGATGAAGACTACTTCTGCTGTGCCCCCTAGCGTTTCATTTAAGAAAAAATATTTTTTTTCTACCTAAATCGTTTCTCTGAGTCAACCTTTGTATTTATTGTTGTAGAACCATAGAATGTCCTGAGTTGGAAGGGACCCCCCATGACTTTGAAGCCCAACTCCTGGCTCCACACTGGACCACCTAAAATCCAAACCATATATCTGTGAGCGTTGTCCAAATGCTTCAATGCCAGTGTTGTTTCATGACTTCAGCTGCATGCTTCTGTTTTTTTTTTTTTTTTTTTTTTTTTTTTTCCTAACCTATGCTGTCTNTTACCTCACGCTTCACGGGCATCTTGCTTAGACACAAGGTTTGACATCTCATTACAGAGTTTTCCTCTGCCTCTGTACCTTCTCCGTTCCTTTGCATTACATGGATGTATATGTATCAGCAGTGAAAGGTGTCATTTCTATTCCTTCTGGGCTTCTCTATCATGTGAATAATGTGGAAATCTGTAGTTCCATTAAATGAAAATGATTTTACAATGGAATGGTTTACTCTGAGCTGCACAGCTAGTCTTTTGGACTTTTATATTCGCTCATAATTTCATTTTTTGGTGTTGGTCAAAATAAAACCTTGAAAATAAAATCATAGATGTTGCTTGTCACTCTGGCTTTTTCCCCCAATTTCTGTATGCATGTGTATGTGTTTCTAAGGAAGGTCCTTTGTGGCCAAACCGATCCAAGTGTCAGACTAAATGCGGAGCTGGCAGGGTCAGGCTGGAGGGGCAGTCAGCAGCCCTTGGCAATGGCCTTGACAGGAAGAGCTTCTGCAGATGCGACATCAAGCTATTCCCTGTAGTGGAAGCTCTGAGTGAGAGGGCAGACACAGAGAGGGCATGTTTTTATCAGCAGGTAGCAAAGCACAATGTTTACAATGTTAATTGTAACCTGCAGCTAAATATGGCTCATTTTCCAGAAATTATATTTTAAATGCCCTACCTACTTGATACTGCTAGACTACTTTCAGTGCATTCCAACAAACAACAGTGGTCACAGGCAAGAGGATGCTACCGATGAAGGTAGTTCGAGTACGAAGCTTCTCTGCTGGCTGCCTTTAAAGCAAGTTGGTCTAGCTCTAACCTTAAATAACACATGCAGGGAGATGCCACTCCATGTTTTGGCAGACCATGCAGCACACAAGAGCAGAGCTCCTCTGTCCTATGGTGTTGCTGTCTGTGACTCCTGCTGTTGTCAAGGAGAGTGGGGAAAGGAAGGGGTAGGTACTAGCCAGCCGCCTTTTAGAAGTGCCGTAATTTATTAAAATTACCAAGACCTGCTTTAACACTGGCATTTTTCTGCAGCAGGTGATTTTTTGGAGGAAGTTGAGGAGGATGGGGAAGGATATTGGGATAGGGTTTGGGTCTTCATTGTGTGAGTAATGTGGGGCAGGAGGACAAGATCCCTCAGTTCACATAGTAACTCTCAGTTACTGCTCTTCCTTCTTGAGTGCTGCGTACGCTCTTAGTTCTACCGTTTTCTCTGTAGTGTTCTTCAAAGGAGAAGTGCAAATCTCCTTGGAAAGGGTATGGATAAAGTATGGTCAGCATATGCCTTATTGTCCCGTTTTCCTCAATTTTATCTTAGACATCAGTAGATCTGCTAGATCAGTTTGCTACATTATACTACTCTGACTTATTTTTTAAAATATCATAGTAATAATAAGATATCATGGCAATAATAAGATGGCTTAGAACAGGTTCAGGAATAAACATGTGCATTGCATCTTAGGTCTTTCTTCTCATCTTTTGTGTTTACTGTGAGTGCACTGAGAAATCCAAACGAAAAGGTCCCAGCTGGTCTAGTCATCATGGTCCTGAAATAGTCCTTCTTTACCTTGCCCAAGCCTCTGTGGAGAAATCTAAAAGGAGAGCAAATTTCAATAAACAACAAAACTGCTTTGAATTACTAATGTCAGCATTTCTTCTCTGCAATCTTTCAAACTTTCCGTAGGGTTGCTGTATCTTGTTTTTTAGTGAATTTAGTTTTCAAAATGACTCCAGAGGAGGAAAAAAAAANTTCATATTTATCTTGATACCATAATGTTTATTTAGTTTAAAAAATTATAGCATTTACTTCTAGGCACAATTAGTCAGACACCTATCTGGAAAAGTTCTGGATGCCTGCTTTTATTTTGAATACCTGCAGTGCAAAGCAATGAGAAAAATGCTCTACGAAGCAAGTTGAAAAACGTTTTTTTTTTCTTTGAGTGTACTAGCCCCTCAGAATCTGAAGATCATTGAAGTGTAACAAATATAAGGATGAAGTAGCAGAAATATCTGCTTGCAGCACTCAATTGTTGCTGTAAACTGTAGTAAGCTTCTCAAATCTGGCCTGAGTGTCCTTAGAATTTGTGCGATGCCCAGTGCATATGGCTAATGGCAAAACTTACTGGTAGGCTGAAACCTGAATATCTTTGATGTCAAACCTTCCGGCTCGTTTATCCTATCAGTAATTTTTTTTTGCCACCTGGGATATTTTTAATAGTTAAACACTAACCTACTTTGGCAATGCTGAATCATACATAAACTGTAAAATCTTTTGAGATTATTTTGCAATCAATCAGTAGGACTCTGTATTGAAAAGGGATTCTGAAATTAGCCTTTTGTGCACTGGCTTGGTGGTTGGTTGTTAATAGCTGGTGGAAGGAATCGTGAAATAATTGCAGTGTGAGCGCTGTGATTCTGAGGTGACTCCTTAAAATTCAGAACAGTTTCACTAGTTTAGGGGTTTATTGAGAAATGATCAATACTGTCGCTCTGTCTACATTTTAAACATCTATTTTATCTCTGTATCAGGTTAATGGAGAGAAGACAACAGTATGGATGTTGTGTCTTTTTCCCCCTTGTTTAATTCAAGGACAATACTGGTGATTTTCATTGAATGAAAGTTAACAAAAATGGAGGAGTTCATACTCTAATTGAACCAGGAATTTCGGTTTTGCTTCTTTTTCAGATGTTCTCCTGAGTGTGGAAATAAGAAAGGGGGTTTAGATAGACACATGTAATATTTAAGTATTGTCTGTCTAATGGGTGCTGGAAAGGTGAGAGCAAAAACTAGAATATTTGAGGTTGTGCATTTTCTTGGTATCCACAATATCATCTCCTTAATTGCAACTCAATCTGGACAATAAATATGCATTGCCTGTGAGACTGTAAAATGTAGTTTGGGGGCCTTGTGTCAAGTGCAGTTAAGCATTTGACTTGTGATGTTTGCTACTTCTGCTTGAAGCTATTTCACAGCTGGGAGGCACAGGACTTGTTCTAAAATAGGCAACAAAATGTTAATCACGAGGGCTGGATTTATGGTGGAAAATGTTAAAAACATAAAACAAACCAAACCAAACCAACTGAACAAAACCACTCCCCACCCAGTGACTACTGCTTAAAACTTAAAGACGAAGCCAAGATTTCAAGATTTCTAGTGAAATACGGTTAAACAACAAATATTCCAAAGGCTACCTTAAAATGTCGTAAGAGAACATGGGCAGAATACGGCCCTATAGAACAGGTATTTGAAACTGAGCGCGTGAATCTTAGCCTCTGCGAAGATGGCGTAATCGAGTGCCACCAAAAAATGTGTTTATTTTACTCCTATGGAAGGGATTAGTACTGAACGTGTGTTTGTGTAAAGCCAAAATTTTCAGAAGGCAAACTAGGAGCAGAGACCACGGAGTGCTCAAGTGCTGAGCACTCAGCAGGTTCACTGAAGAGTGGGAGTTGCTTGTCTGTTCCGCGGTTTCAAAACCAGGCGACTTGCTTAGCCCAGCTTAGCCTGTGTGGTTTTTGAAATGCTTCACAGCACAGTTCTGTGAATGACTGTTACAATGCCACTACGCAGTTCCTTGCCATTCATAACGACAGGCATAGTGCAGAGTGCGTGCACAGATAAACCCAGCAAAGCTGGGAATGGGCTTATAATTAGCACATGGGGGAAGGAGGAGGGAAAGCAGCTATTTGGGACATATTTTCACTTTGTGCCTTTATTCCTGAAAATGTGTGACACTTCCATCTGGAGCGAAGCACTATCTGTGCTCAGTCTGGTGGGAAAGGCATGACTGAATGTTCCAATGAGCCACTTCTGCATGCACCTTCCGTCCCTGGAGTGACTCTCCCCTTAGCTGGTTGTAGCAGTGATCAGTCCGATAAACTGAATCAAGATCTCTGCTGTAGCTAGAAGACGGTCTTGTACAGAATAGAAGAGGCTGAAAGAATCAGTTGTAGTGGTGGTTTGTTCTCTTCAGGAATTCCACAACTTTTTTTTTTTTTTTTCCTGAAGTATTCTGTCACTGCTACATGTTGTCTTGCAAGTGTTTAATTTTTCATCTTGTTACTGGTCTGCATTTCAGCAGAAAATGTCTTAAACGTCCGGATGTATTAAGTGTATCAATAAAGTGTGTTTTAGAAAATTGCATGTTGGAACTGTCGCTGCTTTATAACTATGATGCTGAATGTATAATGAAGTGAAACAGCAAAAAAATCAATTGATTCTGGAGGTTAATTAGGGACTAAGGCTATAAGCGGCCACTTCATTCAAACCTGTACGGAAGAGAGCAGCCTTCTGCATTATTTTCTCATGTTTCCTAACTAAAGAACGTTAAGGCAGATGCTGCAGTAATGACAACAGTAGATGATTCTGTAGTTCATACTGAGATTTGTGAGGCTGTTAGTGTTAGGCAGAGGTCCGGTTCAGCCCTCCTTGAATTGCAGCCTTATCCCTAGCACTGGTATTAGAAATGACACCACCTTGTGCAGAACTACTTACAACTGCTGAGCTATAAAGATGGTGTTATATGAAAACGTTTGAGGATCATTCCCGTTGCTCTTGGTGAGACTGGGGTAGTGGTAAGCTACTCAGAGTGAGGAAGGATTTGTATGAGCAGGAGAACCCAGGCTCAGCAGAGAGAAATGTGGTCATGTGCTGGCCATCGGCTGGACAGAGGAGCCAGCGTCGTTCCACGTCCAATGAGCCAGACGGGCTGGGCTACACTGCTGATCTGGAGCAAACCTTGAGGAGAACAGCTAGAGAAATTCTGGCTTTTTTCCTGGTTAGAATTGCAGTTCCCTCACAGTGAGTGTGTGGAATAGCTGTGTGAGGTATTAGCAGGCACTCAGCTCTCATGTCTAAACCAAAGTCATGAAGAGCTGAAAGCGATCGTGTTGCTGGATTGAAACTCTCTTGAAGTGTTGTGTAGTCTGATTCATGTTATCCTTGGAACATGCACACCCTGGTGGAATTTTTAAATAACCTTTGGATTTGTTCATTAAGTTAATGCATATTAATTCATCACAGAATGAATCATGTCTTGATTCATATTGTACGCTGCTTGGATTTAGTCACTAATGCAGAAATAAAAGTGGTCCAAAAAATAAGTAAATGCCATCTTATTCACTCAGTACTATTATTATGCATTTCTTCTGAGGTCAGGTTTTCGTATACTGATACCATGATACAAATAAACACATCATTCCATAGTCCTTTAACACTAAAGTTAGAGGAAAAACAAGTATCACCAAAAAGAAATGCAGAGCTATTCTAATTGTGATTCAAACTTAGATAGGCAAGATGTCCTTGCTTTGCTTCCTAGGAAGACAACAACAAACATGGGATGGTGCAGATGCCTGGATTTCAAACTTTAAGTCTTTCCTAAGAAGTATGTTGTTTATGAAGACCAACGGATTGGAAGTACGGAAGAACTGAGCCCTTGCTCTGCATCTGCTGCATTGCTTCCCACAGCAATGTAGAACCAAACCCCACTGTCATTTAGGCAACTGTCATTCTTCTTTTGCTAAAAGAGAAATGTCACTACCCTCCCAGCAGGAACATGTTCGTAATACCCACATTTTACAGAACAGCTTTAAATGATTGTCTTCAACAGCTTTATTCTTGCCCCACTGAGGGGGAAAAATACACTTTTGGGAATATATATGCTGTGTAATTAAGATGTCAAAGAGAGTGTTTTGTCCTCTAGCTTTAAATGCTGGTATCTCAAGCTTTTGTGGTTTGCAGTTTGTAAGGTTTGTGAGACCTTCACACTTCATCTGAATTGAACAGAGCCTGCCAACAAGTTTGTGCCTGCAAAAAAAATCCAAGTTGAGAAGTAAAAATGTAGTCAATGATTCCTTAGGGGGAATAGGGAAGTGGGGGTGAGAGAGAAGAGGAAATTTGGCGCACCTATATTGGAAGTGGGTTATCATCTAAATCAGGCATGCTATTGCCTCATTCTCTATATTTATTGCAGGAAAAAGTGGATACATACTGTTTCCAACCCCAAATTTGCCATTTGTTTCCTTTGTACTTGCGATGAATGGGTATAAATGGCTACCAAACGTGCAAGGCGTACAGGGGCTGGTGTACTAGCATTTGCTGCCCCAGTTGTGGGGACAGATTCTGAAATGCAGTCTTAAAAATAGACACAAAGTCCTGTGAGAGTATGCATAGTCTTTCAGCTCAAGCCACATTTTTTCCTGAAAATAGTTATATGTTATAAATTCCTGAAAATCAAGGATTTTTTATATTTGCTTAATAATCATTGTAATTATACTTTCATGTTCAGTTTATAGTTTATATTGTGTTCATTTGAAACTGCTAGAGACATGGAAACTCTTTCTACAACTATTACTCTGCAATGTGTATGTGCCTTCATATCTGAGCTGTCCATTAAAGTTGGAAGTGAGAATTCAGCAGTTGCTCTGAATATAGGAATTACATTCACTGTTTGTTGGGCAACCTGTGCCTTTCCCTTGCCGTTTTGATTCTATAACCACCCAGGAAGTAGTAGCTTGCTTACAGCCAGGACCTCTTCTGACCTGTAAACATGATCTGAGCGTGTGTAACAACAGCGAGTTTAAACTCAGCTGATAGCTCATCCGGTGAGGATTTACATTTTTGACTTACCTCCAGCACTTCCGTTGCTTCACAGGGCACAAGGGGGCACGTCTGAGGCAGGCTGTGCTGAAAGGTGGGAACTGCTGCAAAAGGCAGTCAGTCTTTCCAGGTGTTGTATTTTAGTGCATACCAATGATTCTTGAATACCTAAATAGTGCCCAGTGATTTCATAGCGCTGGGAAATTGGACGAGTTCTGTACTGACACATCGTTGTTCAGCACTGCTGTATATTCATGTTTTTCTCAAAGCATTTATCTTGTAATCACAATTTTAAAACTACACACCTTAGGATTTTTTAAAATGACTGGTTAACAAAGGCCCAAAGTGGCTTTTAATTTTAAATGTCTTTGGAGCCCCTAAGAAGATTTTGCTTGACTATGGCAACTTTACTTTGATTTTTGCTAGAAAATGTATGCATCTCTGCTGAACAAATGATTGGCACTTCACTGATTTTAAGTAATTCAAATAATTATAGGAAGCAAACTTCTTCAGTTGCATGATCCATTGCCAGGATAAGCATTAGCACTAATAGCCATCTCAGCAGAATCTTCTGTGGCAGTACAAAATGGCAGTGCTGGCAGCCTACCTCGTGATTAATTACATTGTGAAAGATTATAAGGTCTATATACTTACGGAGATGCAAGAAAGGTGCGTGCCATTTCAGCTGAAATTTGGAAACCAAAGCCCAGGCCTATAAAACATCTGTCCCCAGAATGCCTTATTGGGACTGTAGTAGACCTTTCTGCAAAAGGGCTGCGTTTGCACTCTGTACCTGCGTAGGGCCACGGCCTCAGCTACGTGCAGGCACGATGTGGCCAGAGGGACTAGGCCTTGCTCAGCCCTTGCGTGTTCCAATGCGCAAGCGTTCTCATCTGCTCTAACAGCCAGAAAGCCTGATGGTGGTTCCTGGGATTTGCTCCCCTCCTCTGCCCCCAGAAGGGTGATCTTTGGTGACACTTCCTATGCTTTGTAGCGCTGGGTTGTTGCACGGTTGCTGGTGAATACACCCTCTCGCTTGCCAGCTTTAGTACAACCAAAAAACTGTAAATAGAAAATAGAGTGAGGGTTTTTTTTTTTTGGTGTTTGTTTTTGGAGGAATTTAAGGTGTGTTAGGGGAACAAACATAAGAAAGCCTGGCCCCTTTCGTGTAGTAGTATCAGCAAAATAGTCTGCACTATGCAAGATGGAGGATGTGGTTGAAACCTGACCTTCCAGAATGAGTTTAAAGGAGTGAGCTCAACAAAGAGTACTGATGGTGCTCGTGTTACACTTGTCTGCTCAACTTATTCCTTACTCTATAACGAAAACGTCTCAAAACTTGAAAAGAAAAAAAAAATCAGAACTGCATTCATTTGTATTTTCATTGAAATTTATCTGTTTATTTTGGCTATTGGCTGTTGATTATTTCAAGAAGAAAACTTTGGGGAAATAGTGTTTCAATATAGTATCTAAACATAGACAAGTATTTTCACTAGCATTATTATCTACAAAAAAAATTATCTCATTACATACAGATATAGGAATATCTATGGATATGCAAGGGAATGGAACATATGTGCTATTTAGAGTAGCTATTTCATCTGTTAATACACCTCTGTAGACAAAGGCCTTGAAAAATGTGTGAAGATACTTTCTCCAAACTCTCCCTTTGCTCTGTATGAAAAGATACTGATTTTTTTTTAGGTTTTGATTATAATTTTTCTGCTTTAGATGAGAAGATCTTTACCCAGCTGCAAAATTGTTACAGAAATGGAGGAAAATATTTTCAAATATACATGCTATATCTAACAGACACAGACATTTTTACTCTTCTGGTTACTTCTGTGGGAGTCATGGAGGATGCCTGTAGCACATCAGTCTTCTTATTTTCTTCAAGCAAGCTGTTTTAAATTTCCTAGGATCATTTACGAGCAGTAATGATATTAATCTGTTCGTATCCTCTTTCCGCACTTCCTTTGCTTTGCAGTGTAAGCCCCTTAATATAGATTGACTGGAGAAGAACAGATTTGTCCTTCTTGCTGTCTGCCTGAAGTGTGGTGAGACTAGAGAGCAGAGCTATCGGGGGAAGGATGACCTAATATACTGCAGGCAGGAAGCACAGCTGATTAGTCTGGCTCAGAGATGCCGCGGTAGGGTGTGACTGGAGCTGTATAAATCTTCTAAGTGAGATTTTTCATGTAGAAATGATCATAGAAAGGTATATGGAACGAGGAGAAATAAAGTATGACTTGTTATTTGTTCCCTAAACTTATATACAGCCACAGGTTAATCTTTGCAACAATTATCTGGGTTTAAATCTCACCATTTTGAACTATTTAGCTTGCCTTCTTTAGTCTGCTAGGACTAATCTGTGCTTGAAAAATTGGACTTTCAGGTAGAGCAGCAGCAGGAGAAAGCCTAGTGATAGGGAAGAGGCAGTAGACAGTAAGGGTCTGACAATCAAGGGAAAGTAGGACTGATGAGAGGACACTGATCGGCAAGAGGAAGCTTAGAGGTGATGTAGCAGCAGGAAAAACAATCCAGTGCGCAACCGAAGCGGAAGTGTAAAGTAGCATTCACCACCACAAAAGGGTGAAATGACCAGCAAATTTACACCCTACCTACATTCATTCAAAATGCAGGATACCAGTTGCCATCTTACAGCTGAACAGTGCCTATCGTGTAGGATTTAGTCATTTTCTGCCACAGTGCTATACGGTTGCCATTGACAGAGGTCTCTGTACTGCTGTAGCAGGAGGCGCATCTTGATGCCTTTGACTTTGATCTACACAGCGTAATTGAGGCTGCTCCATGGCCAGGACACCTGCATTCTGTTTTTTACTTCAGTTCTCCACAGTTTTAGATCCCTTGATCTGTCTCTGCACTCTTCATCCTGGGTAGTTTACAGTTGCTGTAGTACTGCTTGTTTCATTGCAAATCACAAAGCTGGGAATAAACCCAGGAAGGATCAATGCGTAGTCTCATGCCAGAACATCTGAACTGCCCTCACGCACACACGGTATAACCGACCAGCAGAGGTGACCGCCAATTGACGGGGCAGTGCAGAATCTTGTAGGTGATGGATTTCAGAGCTTGCAGTAATGTTGTTCCTAATCCTTAAGGTATCTGCATCAAATGCCGTTATGTGTGGTGTACTGTCCTCCAAGTAAACTGATGCAATGTAGAAGGCACTCACCTTCCCACAGCACTCAAGTGGCTGAGGTAGTCATTATAGGGCTGTGAGAACCCTGATGATTTTTCCCTAGTCCAGCAAGAATACAGAATTTAACAGTAGCAAGCTTCCTACAATTTGTCAACAGGTAGTCAGATACATCAGATCCTATGAGATCTGCAGCAAATAGGGCTGAGTTGGATGAGTGAAAGGGTAACCAAGTTTGACAGAATGAAGGAAAACTGGGAAGGTAGGGGGGTTTCTGACTGTTGTCCAGCCTGGCTGCAGTAAAACAGAATGAGGCCAGTGTGGCCTAAACAGAAAATGCCAGCCATGAAGCTGTCCAGCACTCATGTGATTCTTGGCGTGAGCTATGAAAGACTGACACCATCTCAGGATTAGCAGCCATAAAAGTTGCTGCATATTCTCAGGGCATGTTTGCTTACTTTGCTGTGTCTCTTGTAGTTGGCTGATAGTTTAATTCACGCTTCCAGGTTTTGCATATGCTGTCCTCTCTTGTATGTCCTATTATCTATAAGATGGTTAGTTTCTTCTCTCATCATCTTCTCAAAAGTCAATCTGGAAATGCTAGAGGATTTTTATTTTTATTCTTTTCTAGAGGGGAAAAATGTTAAATGAAAAGCTTGAAATTTCTTAAGAAGGAGGTAGTACCATGAGCATTTTGTATTCTAGGCTGTCTTATATTCAATGGAATTTTCAAGGAAAATCATATATTTAAATCACCTTTATGAAAATCTCTGCCTACTTTTTGGAACGCATGAGCTAATGAGCATATGTTCCTCAGAACCACAGTGAGGTAGGTGAGGATAACAATGTGCATTTTGCAGCTGAAAAGTAGCAGCAGTGGGAAAAACTGATTATTGAAAGAGTTTCTCCTAGAACTACTGTATGCCTAAGTCTGAACTATGGTATGTAGGGATTTAAGACTGGAAGCTTCCAGCTGAAATTATAGGTGACAATTCATCAGAGCTTGTTCTGTCCTTTTCAAGACTGTCATTGAGCTTTATAGTGGAAGTACTGGAGAAGCATGGCTGATGGTGAGCCTATTTACCTGATGAGCTGAATCAACAGCAGCCACTTAAACTTATACAGATATGCTGATAAGGATGGGTTGCCACAGATTTTGTGCATCATTTTGAAGCTTTTTATGTGACTAATACATATTTATTATTTCAAAGAATCAGGTACATCAGTGCTGGAAACATTCTGAAAACGACTGGCTTTCTTTAGGGATGTGTAAGTATGGAAATACGGCAGAGGATGAAAACAGTGATTTTATTCTCTCTGACTGGTACATTGTGTCAGGTGTGAAGAGCTTGATCTCATTGGAAACAAATGTGCTGCTCTCTCTTCACAACGAAGAACACTCCCTATGAAAACTTTCACACTACGTTGTACTGTATACCATGAACTTGATATAGGTAGAAACACACTTGATTAACACTCTGCAGTGTTTATGCATTCAGTAACAATTTGCCCATCTTCTCACTTTGCTGCTTTGCTTCTTCCATTTGCTGTTCTTCAGTTTTGCATATGATTTCAGCGCAGTCCCTTAGTGTAATGCAGCATTTTTCTCCAACATTAAGGTAATATTTTTCAGTACAATTCATAGAGAAGATTTGGGAGCTTAAATAGTAACTGTGTCGCTTGCTTTGTTTATGTGTCTTGAAGCACACCACTTCTTGGAGAGGCAGTAAGCTAATCTGAGCCTACCCATTTAAGGAAGGTGGCTCCTTTTTAGAACCATGTGTGGCTTGTGAATAGTTCCCAAGTGGCTGACATGCTAGAATTTATAAGCACATGACAGTGCTGGCATGAGGGCTGCTAAGAAAATGGAATTACAGACTCTGAATTGCAGACCTTACCAGGTCTCTCTGGGATATTATTTTATAACAGTGGGGTGGAAATCCTGGGAGGTGTAATTTTCACCTACCTAAAAAAAATCTCCTCCAAAATTCCTACTCCTCTTATTTCTCTGAGATACACTGAATGGTTTTTCAGCACTCTGGTATGAGGAGGAGAGGGCTGGGACGATGGCTAGTCCTGTTGCGTGGAGGAGTGACTGCCTGTCCTGGTTCCTGGCGAGGCCGCGTCCTACTTTTACATGCCTTAGCTGTGGAGGTGCCCAGCTGGTTTGCAGCCTTTGTGAATGACCACTTCATCCATGAATTTCCTGCCTGAGGTGGAAACAAAGCGTTTTGTCCCCACTTTCAATTTGTGGAGAAAACTGGCAGAGAGAGAATGCAGACCTCCAGCTAGCACAGGCAAGTCCTCCTAGTAAAGCGGGGGGACATTTCCATTATGTGTTCCAAGATTCAACTTTTTGTTACTTGCCGATGAGTTAATTTTCAGTCATGCCCAGGCAAATGAAGGAAGCCTACAAAGGACTTGTAAAAGTCCTTACTTGAAAAAGCAATTGATGACAATCTAAGAAATTGAAAAATCCAATTCCGTTTCTGTCACTAGTTAAAGCTGAAATGGTTTAATTTGAAAAAACATAGCTCTGGCTTATCATGCAAATTGCTTTTGCATTATTTCAGCTGCTTTTAAAGCCAATTGAAGCGGGGTGGGGAGGGGCACTGTCTCTGTTTACTGTACAGAAACTCGTAGTTCTCTTAATGTGTTCAAATAAGTAATTACACTGTAGGGAAGCGAGACAATAGTTTAAAGCAAGATTTCTTAAAGCTCCATCAGTCTTTTCCATCCTCTCTTGCAAGGAGAGGAATTGCTGTTTTCTTCACAGGTGGCATTCAGCCAGCCAAAAACTGCTAATTATTTGCTGTCATGGTTATCTTATGCATGCATGGCATTCACTGGACAGCCATCATAAAATATTAGACATTAATGGAAGATGAGTCAAGCATGGTCTTGACAGGAAAGAATGGTTTGTTTACAGTGAGAAAATAGTCAAGAAAAAGAAGACAAGAAAAATAACAGCCTTCCATTTGGTTGCTGTTTTGGGGAGCTGTGGATAAGTCTGAGAGGACTGTTTAGTAAGGTGTGATTGTGAGTTGCGTAGAATCTAGAGTTATAGTTAGAGCCCTTTAATGCTAAAGTCAGTCTGAGGTAAGAGTCTGGTCCTTGTCTTCAGCCTTTTCACCATTTAAAGAGTAAGAGGATGGGGAGCGAAACATGTAAGCAAGCAAAGCAGAATAAAAAATGATAGACCATGATAGTTCCATGTCTCCCTAACTTTTACAATTTAATTTAATGTTGCATAAAACACAAATCCAGAAGGCCTGAAGGACAGTAGTAACAGTAGCAAAATGGGAAGCTGGAGAGCAAGCAGGGAGAAAACCTGTTTATGGATGACTAGGAGTCAGGAGGAGCAAACAGTCAACCAGAAGCTGTGAAGGGCTCGGGGTTTGGTCTAAGACAACAACCATGCACTGCTACTGTTCTTGTATTCTCGCAGTCCAAGGAGCTGAATAGCTGGACTGTCCTTCCTTCTGCCCCAGCACAGCTCTGTTTCCTCCAGCTGGTTTAGTTAGGACCTTTGCAAGGAGTCTGTAGGATGGAGGAGCTCTTCAGATTCTCCTGTTTTGCACAGCTGCTAGGCAAATGCCTATCCCTGTCAATCCCACCAGACCTTGATCTGATCTCCATATCCTCTGGGGAAGCTCTATTTTCACCCTCACCACTAAGGACAGAAATAGGGGACAGAAACCTTCCCCATATTCTGATTTGTGTAGTTTTTCCTGTGAATTATTCTGTGAATAATCCCGTGAGTTAAGTTTTTCCTGTGAGCCCTACTTGAATTATATTCGAGCTATAAACTGAAAAGCAAGTTGTTTCACAAGCTGTGATCAGTGAACCAGTAGCTATTAGGAGAATTAGGTTCTTACGGCAATGCCACTTTCCTCCTTAGCATGTGTAATGTGAGGCCTGGGTTTACCCCTGTAATGCCTGCCTGGTGTTTTTATTTCCATGCAAACTTTTTCCCAGGTGTCTCCAGTAGCAATACAGAATGGGTTTGGTATACATCACTGTAGTTCTTGAACATGCACGTTTCCCAGATAGTCTTGGCAACTTTCAGAAGAGCGGTCTAGCACTGGGAACTGAATCTGCCACGCCTAATTATTTTTTAACCTTCACTCTCTTGCAGTTCTTCCACCGCCAAATAGCTCACTTTCTAGCGCTTTGTGTGGATGCACAGAGTGATGCAGGTGGCTGTATGTTCAGTCTGAGCTGGTTGATGAAAACCAGTTGTAGTGAGGACGTTCTGCAGCTGTGTTAGTACAGTGCTGTGCCCCTACTAAGAGTCCTGCAAAAACTCTTCTGAGTATCCTGCAAATAATAAAGATTCCACACTGATTGTCATGCATGGGGGAATTTACAACGTGGTTGAAAATAGAAGACCTAGTTAGGCTGTTTTTTTGTAGTGGGTTGCAAACACTGGTTTATTTTTAAAGGAGTTTTTCAGCAAACTTATGGTAAAGGTACTTCAAGTGTCAGGAAAGAGAATCCTAGTAAATTGCACAGCTTGTCCAGAATCACATTTTCAGTTGCTGCGTGTTCTGCTTCCATTAATAGTAAAGGTCAGTTCTTAGAAAAACTTCTTTGCAGATTTTTTTTTTTTTCACTAGACTTTGCAAAGCAGCTTCCAGTGTCCTCATATAATACCCTTATTCAGTCTTGTTCATCAGTATTGAAGATTACCCTTCTGAGCTTCCTGAAGCATCAAAATATTCCTTTCTCATTGCCTATGAATCCAAGTAACCACAGTAAGATATGGTCAATAAATTATTAACCCGACTCTTAGCATCTTGCACACTTGCCTTTGTGTAATTCACAATAGCAGAAGAACACTTGCTGTATATCTCATAACATCTCTACAGGACTTCTGAGGTGGATAAATGTTCTGAGCTGAATCCCCCTTTTTTGAGAGTGTTTAACAGGAAGATTGTTGTAACTCTGGGTATAGAGATGCCAAAACCTAGTATCTCAGAATCCTTAAACATTTGCCCACCTGAAATAAGCCCACTCTTCCCATGTAGCCTCCCTACTCTGACCCCTTTGTGATCACACCTTCTGAGATGGGTATAGCACTTGCCCAAGTTTCAGTTGGCTCAAGTATTAATGTTAATACCCCCAAGTACTTCAGTCTCTTTCAGGATCTGCACAGCATGCCTAGCTTATCTGAAATTCATAAATTCATAGCACACAGAGCTAGGAAGAGTCATGGTGATTAAACTCTTCCACAGCATGAGGCAGAAAATTTCACCCTGTGATTTCTTCAACCAGTTCCAGAATTCCTATTTCAACAATGTACGTTTTTTTAGAAGGTTATCTGATTTTTGTTTTAAAATTCTCAGTAAAAGCACTTATTGTACTTTGTAATCATTCTGGTATTAGTGTAATTCATCACAATGTGCTTGTGCTTGCAGTTTAATGAGCTCAACTGGATATTTACTGAAATAATTGTGGGATATATAACACTAGTGCGCGCCGGTTCCATGAGGTACATTCTGGTACTTTTGGATAAAGTGCCAAGTGTTGTCTTGATGCCAAATAAGGCATGGTGCTTCATGGGAAACAATGCCAGTGTTGTGACTGAATGAGGAAGTATTTGCTTTCGTGAAATAAGTAGTGGATCAAAAGCGAGCTCTTTGTTATCTTTTTTAGCTGTGGAATTAGCTGGTATTGTACCAAAAGCAATAGAAATCATTTTAGTGAGGAACTGTTAGTTTTGTTATAACTACTATAGAAGCTACTGTTTTCTGAAAAATGACTAAAAGAACGTAGGAGGAAAGCTATGGTGAATGTGCAAAATTTATTCGTTTAATCAAATTTAGAACTGTGTTTTGTATCACTCTTTTCAGGTAAGTGGGGTTTTAAGTATGTGTAATGTATCTCCTTGAGTTTTTGGAGAATCCTCTACATTTTCAGCCTTTACCTTTCCAAACAGTCAGTGAGAGAAGCCTGGTATAAAGGTAAGGAGTCTGCAACCTTTCAGGATTCAGACTGTAGGTGCAGTTATCGTGTAGAAAAACTGTTCCTGCAATAGTTTTGTTTCCAGTTTCTCCACTTCAGTCCAGCCTTAGCAACTCCCTCGATCTCCACTCCTACTTTACTTGAGAGTTCTGGAGTAAAGATACCCAGCCAGGAGTGAAGAGATGAGATAGACTGTTGGTAGGAGATATCTGTGAAATGGTCAGATGACGAATTTCTGCTGCAATGCAAATTAAGAAGCTCGGTGGTTTGGGAATTTCATTGTGAAAGAAATTTTCTCGTGTCCAAACTTCTCAGAGTTCCAAACTGTATTTTTTAAAAAATATATTGAGTAAGCTATGGTTGGAGCCGTCTGCAACCGCTGCAAAATTAAACTCCAGGAGATATCTGCTCCATTCTGTTTCCGTTTGCACACCTCATGTTGTTATGTGCATTCACAGTGTTACTGGTGAGAAAAAGAATTTCACTTTGGTCAGACAGTAAGGACAGCCACTTCTCTGTCCTTGCTGCTCACTGTGAATTGGAATTACATAAAGATGCTCAATGGCATGAGACCAGCTAACTATGGATGGAAACATTTTAAAAGAGCTGCCACAGTTCTTTGCAGTTTAGTTGTTTTTATCTGATTGCAGCACAGCTATTCAGTAATTTTGCTTCCAACACCCATGATCAGAAGCGACTTACGTGACCTCCAAGTTACCTCCATGAGGTGAATGGTGTTTGTATTCCATAGATGATGCTCCTAGAAGTAGAGCAGATTTTTCAAGGAATGCCAATCTTCCTCTACTCTGCAAAATATTTTTTTTCCCCTCAAAAAAATACAGTGTGTCACTTTAAATGTTAAAGTTTTCTTTTTGTCTTACTGTCTTCTGTATGTCTGGAAGACCCTTGTTTCTCAGTGGTCTTTGTTTCTTAGCAGTGATTGCAGGGCATGGAAAATAACGCTTGAAATTTGTAGCAGATCTTTTATAAATTTTGAAATGTAGATCGAGCAAACAGACATTTCACAGTAGTAGTATTATTTACTTCTCAGTAGAAAAAAAAGTCACTTATTTATACACCTTCATTCACTGCATTAACTGTCGTCTTTCTGTGGAAAGTCAGACATTGGAAAAGGTCTGAGAATTCTTGGTTTGTGTCTTGTGGGGAAGTGTGTTCACTTGCCCTGTAATAACTTGCTTGTAGTTGAACTAATACACCTGAACCTTTTGGCTTTTTCAAGTCCCTAGCAGAGTTACAGTGAAGTTTGTTTCCCAGAAACGCAGCTGTTGCAAATGACTTCAACTTCAGTCCCTGTAATGTAAAATGTAGGGTGCCCTCATAAATTTCTCTTTCAATTAATTCATAGATTTTCTTCTGTTCTTCAGAACATCTCCTGGCAATGATCTATTTCTGTGTTTTTTTTTTCTAAGTAATGCTTCTGGTTTCCTCAGATAGGAGAACTTTGATAGTCAAGAAAACTTACCATTTCTAACTCCTGTTGAAGGCATGGCACAGACACTTGGTTGCAAACACTGAAGAAATGTTGTGCTGTAATTTGCCCAAGCATCTGTTTTTCTCTCCGGTCTGATGACACATTGCAAAACTTGGCCACGCAAGAAAGAAAGACTCTTAATGCAGGAGGTGTTGCCTCACATTTATTCTTATGTTACCCCCTGGATAACATCAATGCTGAAGAAGGCCATTTGCCCTCGCTATCCGGTAGCCTTAAGTCCTTCAGCACAGTTTCTGCTGTTGTTTCTTGTTTGTGCTGCAGCCTTCCTTGCTGCTGTTGCCTCTTCAACAAGTGGTAAAGAGTATGTATGTGCTTCATCCTCTCCTCAGCTATCGCTGTTGATTGTCTTGGATCGGATCTGTCATTGTTTTGCAGAAACATCTGCAATGATATTGCTGCCAGCCCCCTCGTGCACCTGAGGTCAGGCCTGCAAAGCCCGTAGCAATTGCCTTTGGCCAGCTGAGACCTTCCAAGGGATCTCCCTAGGGCTCAGAGTGCATTGGCTGTCCCCATTCCTCTTAGCCCACACAGATCCTCTGTGTGAGCGGCAGATGTGGAAGCTTCCAGATGAGCCATTAAACAGAATTCACTCTGTATTGCTACTGGGACTCCAACTAGAATCTAGTTTTCAAGAAAAGGGAGGAGATGACCTCATGAGGCAAGTGCTGCTGGTTGCCTTAGCAGCTGAAGAGATGCCTTGCTCACTAACAAACTGTTGTTAACTAGTTTGCTCCCATAAGGACAGGCCTCCCAATGCTCAGCGCTTTCAGCTGAAGGGCAGTTACAGAGTGCATTTGCTCCAAGCTGGGTTCCTGGCTCTGCAGATAAGCATGGTGCAGTAGGTAAATGCCAGATATGTAGTCAATGGCTCTACATCCAGGTGGAGGCCGGTCACGAGCGGTGTCCCCCAGGGGTCCGTCTTGGGCCCGGTGCTCTTCAACATCTTTATT